>JAOWBC010001714.1:4185619-4201009 GCA_028566105.1 Hypoplectrus providencianus
CACACACACACACACACCTCGCTCACCTATATGAAGTGACACTAATGGAGCGTTCCATAATCTTCTCCATCCATCTATCAGTAATGGGCCGCGCTATCAATCCGCCTCAGGTGGGGGAGGGGGCGCTCGCCGAGGGGTGCGTCTGTAGTCGCCGTCGTCGTGGCAATCCCTCATAAGGCGTGTAATAACCATTCGCTGGGGTAATCTCCGCTGTGATGGGACGGGTTCCCGCCAGCCTTGACCCCGCTGACACCGCGGCTGATGATGATGTCATTTCCTCAAATAGGCTCCTTGTCTTTAAAGTGTGTGTGTGTGTATGTGTGTTTTGACTGCTCATGAGTAGAGGTCAAAGCTGTGATCTCATCTGTCTCTCTCAGCGCGCTGATTGAATCGAATGACCAGACAGAGATACGGAGAGAGTGTTCAAAGTAGAGTGGGCCTGTGTGTGCGTGTGCGTATGTGTATGTCTGTGTGTCTCATTACTCGGAGGAGAATATGAAGCAGGTGCTCGGTTGATTCTCCTGTTTGTTAGCAGGAAGTAGCAGGAGGTTTCAGCTCTTCCAAGCTTCCAGTATTAATGAGTGTGTTCCTGTGAGGAGTGCCAGCAGTGCCGGACAGCTCGCTCTCTGCTGCAGCTTTTTCATCTTTAGAATAATGGGAAACACAAAGACTGTCGGTTTTCCATTTTTCCGAGTACACATGAATTCACTGGGTGCTCTATTGGCATGACGCAGGGACTCCATACATCGCTGACACAGAGTGGGACGAAAATGAGATTGCATTCATCACAGATCAGCATTTCAAAACCGTAAAGATTACCACTTCATTTTTCCCTTTATCTTCCTCCACTTGACACATTTACGCCAACAAAAAACTGCACGCTGATTCCTCTTATCACAGATCCTGGAACTTTTTTTTATTTTTATTTTTCCATCAGCAGTAATTGCAAAGCAGATTGTTCTCGTCGAGTTGCCTGTTGTGCGTGTGTGTGGGTCAGTCCGGTTTCCTCTCCGGCGTCCTAATGAGCGCGCCGCTGTGAGGAGCACCAGGGATCCACGACCTGTTTACACAACTTTCAGTTCGAAGAGCATGAGTTTAGCCAACTCTTTTTCAGTCTTACATCAATCTTCATAATGTAATTCGCACAATACCTGTCAAGCTAAGTAACATCTAATTGATGAAGGGCTTAGTATTTATTAAAATAGGTCATTCTGATGGGATAAAACTGCAACATTATCTGTTTTAATGAAAGGCAAATGCAATGCAAATTCAATGAAATTGTTCTTTTACAACCAGCATGAAAGGAGTTGCATGTGTTAACTATTTTTAAAAAGACAAAGCATTTATAAAGCGTGCATTTGTACAAACATTTTAGAAACTACTCACCGACTGCACATTAGAAAATGAGAATATGCTTTTAACCAAAAAAGCAAATGTGATGCAAATGCGGTGCAGTTCTCTTTATTGCTTTTATTTAATTATTTGGGAATTAATGTGCTGAACAAAAATGCATAAAGACTCAAGTGTGTTGGAGCAAAAGAAATGAGAGGTTTGTAGCAGTTTTGGAAGGTACAGACAAATGATGTCACCCTGCTGATGGTAGTGTAAGATAAGAAACCCTTCTGATGCTGAGGAGGGCAGTGGCCATAAGGTGATATCAGGGGGTGTGAGGGGGAAGCGGTCGTCCCCTATCTTCCTCTCCATCGAATAGTCGCAGATACTTTCCTTTAATTATTCTTAACATGATTTTACTACATAAGCAACATCTTCAAACTGCATACAAATAACACGGCTTGATACCCTCAAAAACCTGCAATTCATACACCAAAATCCAATTTTGCATGTGCATAATACGCCAATACTTCCCCCATGTTTGGGGTTTAGTGGCGCCCCCTATAGGCTGTAATAATTGGGAATGACGACCAGAGGGAGAATAGTAGGGTGGTGGATGGGTCAAACCAGGAGAACGCAGTCATGTCCCATTTGAAAACAAAAGTGAAACATGTGATTCAAACATCACTTAACTTCCGTGCATCATAATTATGTAACAGTGTTATTTCCAGTATTTACATTGTCCTTCAGTTCCACCACATGCGTGCATTTATTTACTTTTTAAACTGTCTTTTATCACACCTAACCTAAATCTATAGAGAAGTAGTTTTGTAGCCGTAAGTTAATGAAATTTGAGTGTCCCCATCAAGGACTTAACAGGAAATGACATCATCAATGATGGTCGTGTCTTGGTGGTCTTGTTGACAGAGCACTAACCGTCAAAAAAGTGGAGAGGAGCAGTCAAAGAAAACATAACTAGCAGGCCCTTTACCAGGGCATTTCTAGCATACAGCAAATAGAAACTGTAATTGCTGATATGTGATGTAATAAATGTGCTTGGGGCAATTTCACCCATTGACAGAAGTGTTGTAGGTAGTCCTGATGGTGGTAATGTGAGGAAAACGTGGATAAGCAAAGCGTTCTAAAAATAGCACATGTCATTATAGATACCAGGACGGTTTCAGGGTTGTAAAAAGGCTGCAATTTCTGTGAATTTATGCTATAAAACCACTGACCTGGGTTTAGGGTGAAAACTTTCCTGGTAAGGAGTTATAAAAGATAATAAAAGTTAAATCATATATCGGAGTCGGAAAATTGTTTTTAGATCAGCCCAGACATATCAGTAGCCTCACTGTCGTGGTTATTGATAAATCCACAGAGCTGTCCATGGTTCTGAATTGGCAGATAGTACAACCATGAAATTGTCGATTTTTGGTTTCATTCAGGACACACAGACCTACTGTGCGCTCAGAGCTCAATGTCCTTGTTCTGTTTGACCCGTCCACCCTGATCTCCTCTCTAACTTAATAATTTACTTCATAAATGACTTTAATTATAACGCAGCCGGACAATCCAAGTAAATATAGGTCTTGGAAAGCTGTACAAACTGGACATGAGGTTGTTGTTTTCCTGGGGAACAGTCTCCTTAACTACACACACAGAGCAAGGAAGACTGTGTCTTTGTCAATATATTCCTCCGTCGGCTCTGTCACTCCTTAATTGATCTTTAATCAGTTCACTTGTCTTTTCTGCAGTTACAAGCATCAGCCTGTTAGCTCGAGTTTAGTCCTCCCACCCAGTAAGCTTGTTTTCTCTTCTCTCAGGAGTCCCATGAGGTTGAGAAACAACCTCATTCAGAGCTGCCAGTTTTGGTTTTAATCACCATGTGTGTCTTTTCTATTAATAGAAGGGAAGGAAAACACAGAAACTTTACTCAGGGTTTTATTTAATCTGGTGCAGACAAAGTCAGATGCAGGAAGATTTATTCAAACTGAGAGCTGACTATTAAATATTTTGCTGTTAAATATGCAGCATTTTCTCTCATAAATCTTATTGATGATACTCAGAATCACAAACTACAACATTAAAGCGGCATTATATTATATTTCTGTAACACTGTAGTTGCATACATAACCACTGTGAGCTGATATTACTGGTTAAGTGAAGGATTAGCGGTCAAAATATGCATTTTCCAGGGAAATTTCCCCTGATTTTGTTCACCAGTGTCACACTTAAGGCATTGGAATGTTTTAATACTGATCTGCTGTGCATGTACTGTATGTGTGTATGTGCATGTGTGTGTGTTTGCATGCCCATGCTGGAGGTTAAGGGTGACAATGGCCGCATTGTTTCACAGCAGCTGCGATCGGTTAGAAGCGAACACAGAGAGATTTTGTGTGTGTGCTTTCCACTGGCGTCCATGTGGTGCCAATGTGACTGCAGGATGGTCGCACCTCACTAATCATGACATCATGGTTTCCACTGGGCCGTTTCCATCCCTCCTCGCTCTGTCTTCTGCCCTCCCTCTGTCCCTCCATTCATTCCGACTGACGCTGAACTTCCTGTCTCCGTAGGGCAAAAACGTCCCACGTCTGCACACTGAAAATCGTCTCTATTTCTTCCCCTTTCTCATTTTTTGTCTTTTTCTCTGTAACCAAGTGGTCTGTGAAGGGAAAAGGGAACATATTTCAAGTGGAAATGAGAGGCAGAAAAATGAAAGACCTGGTGAAGAACAAAAGAAGGAAGGATGGAAGGATTAGGGCACTCAGAGCTGGATTGGTGTCTTTTACCGCCTGGCACAGCAAACACCGAGGCCCACCCACAGCAAAGAGGGAATCAACACATGCCTACATTCCTCCAAAGCTTACCACACGCACACAAGTGCTGACACTGGCATATAATCACATTTACTGTGTGTATGCACACATACAGTTAAACAGCATGTTATTTTCCCTGCATAACCCTGTGTAAAGACACTGTCTAGCTTCTGTAATGGCTTTCAAATGCAGTCACTCACTGAAGAGGATACGGTATTATCGCAGTACTTTTTTAAAGTACATAAGGAAATAAAGAGGTGATCTAATTGGGAAAAAATAGCAATACAGAAAAAAATGGGTGGAGTAATTGTATATACATTTTTTCTCTATATTTCTAAAAATAAAGTTTATGTCAAGACCGAGAGTAGCTTAAGACTAAAGGCCTTTACACACCATGGGATTCTTTTACATGCCAATATATATATATATATATATATATTTTAACCTTAACTTGTCCATGCCTGACCATATACAATATATTAAAACTTGTAAAAGAAAGTAAAAGTACAAAGTATTATCATAGTGAAAGTTTACATAAATCTCTTATGTTATATGCTTTTCATGAACCAAGATGCTGGTCAAGTGACAGTTTTTTGCACCCTCATGTTGATGCTGGAATTTTGGTGCTTAAAATCATTACAAATCGTCATGTGGAACAAGTCAGAATTTCATGATAGAATAACATGAGGATGTCTGTGAAACAAAGACTTTGTTAGCCAATGTATGCAATGGATTATAACTAAAAATATGTGCAGTGTTAACATTTGATGTCGAGGCTCAGACCTCTCACCAGTGTCCCAGCTGTACCAGGCTGGTGAAGTAATCCAGATAAATGGATTGGGCATGTTTTTAAGTTTTCCTTCTGGTTCACTGCAAGGTTAAATCTGTCAAAATCTCTTAAAATGCAACGTATTTATTGTTGGCTCGTTTCCACACACATAAGGAAACTTGTCACCCTGAACCCACACACGTACCCCCTCAAACGCACAGAAATGACTATTGACAGCTCCACGTTCTAAGCTGACACTTCTCTTCCATGCACGCTCACACGTTCTGGCTCACTCGTACAGCCTGTTGGGCCCCTTAGGTCGCATTCAAATGATGACACTGTCACTTCTTCAACAGCCGACATTGGAGCTGATGCCTTTTTATTCGCAAGCCCAAAGCTGCAGAAGAGCTGGTTGGTTTGGGGGTTGTGACAGGAGATCAGCCCGGGGATAGTGCTCCGTCAGCGGGCGGCACTCTGGCTCTGTCATGGTGGAGGTGGCGGTGAGCAGCCTGAGGAGAATATCAAATTCAGTGGCAAAACTTTCTCCCGCTGCACTTTTTTCCTTTTGTTGTTCACTCATACTACCCTGAACGCTCATTTTATCCCTATTGTTTCTGAATGGCCTGCTCAGTGGCTTTCTTTTTATAAACCACTGCTACTTTATGAATGACAACACCTCTTCTGGTAGCTCTACCTCTGCCTACTAATGATTAGACATTTCTTTTAAACATATCTACAACTATAGACAAAAAAAAAGTCAGTGGGTCAACTTCCGTGCAGATGTTCCCTAAAAAAATGTATAGGGTGCAGAAAGGATTGCCTTTTCTGTGAAAACATCACTTTGGAGATAGTAAACAGTTTGACTATTTATTGTAGTTTTATTGAGATTGCAGCCCATAAAGAGCATTCAACACAGTTAACTGCACTGAAGCAGGTGACGATAACACACTGTAGAGCTGTATGGTATACAGTACTGTATGTAGTTTATGAGCTGTGTTGTATTTTCCCTTTAATCCCTGCTTACTTTCTATTTTTGGTGGCACTTTTGGGCCCCCAGACAAGTTCCTGTTTTGCAGGTTGTAAAACGTAAAGCGCACCACACTACTTTTCTTTTTGAGCAATGCCCTGATCAGACTGTGCAAGGATTGCAACTGTGTCGTATTTATGGGGACTACTTATCCATAGCTAAAGCATTATTTTATAGTAATCAAGCAAAACGACAAAGACCTGCAGGGTGCTTTTTTATTTCAGCATCAAAAATGGACGGATGGAGAGCACTCATGTGGCTCTGGTGGAGGTTGAGAGACTGCATATGTGAAACCTTTAGACAGAGGAGAAATCACAAGGAGTACCACCTGTTCAGGGGATTCGCCTTGATGATGGATGATTCGAGGCTTATTTTAGAATGAGCAGTTTTACCTCTCAGTTCATCCAATCAGAATATGGAAGAAAGCACATAAGAATAAGCACTTTTCTGCTATGAATTGGAGTTTCTTCAAGTTGAGGTCGCTACTGCCAAAATGCAAGGTGCGCCCAGTGGAAAAAAACCCAAGCAAACCACACTCCATTGAGAACAATTACAAAAAGCCAGGGGTCTTGAGAGTAGAGGCTCTCGTGGGCCTCTCTGTCCTAGCCTGGCATATCTAGTGTAGCTCATTTCTGACCTCAACACAAAGGGTTGTTATCTAGGTGGAGGGGATCAAACAAACTACTCTGTGCAGGGCCTTGCGACTTCATTCAGTATTGCCTCTATAGCAGGCAGTGATGCTTCCTGTTAGGACACTTTTAAATAACCTAAATATTTGAGGGGATACCTGAAATATCAAAGGCTTTTTAAGGTAAAGGAGTCTTTGTTTTGCCTTTCCTTACCCCTGAGTCACTATGCAAAGCCAATGTCGAGCCCTCACTGGTGTGGACACCGGGATGTTAAAGCTTCCAAGACCCATTTAGGGGCATAGTTCCTTTCCTGCTTTTTCCCAAAGTCTGCTATGAACTCCTGAGTCTTGCTGATATTCAGGAATAGATTGATGACCTGACACATACAGGTCAGGGCTTCAAGTTCCTTCACATAGTCATTTTTGTTGTTTAATGTAATCAGATCTTAATGTTGACACAGTCTTGTGTGTACACAGAGTACTGCAGGGGGCTCCAAGACATTACTGGGGTTTACCGGTGTTATAGATGAGGGGAGAAGAGGTGTGTCCCTCCTTTTTTCCATTCCCACCAAGGCTCATCATCCTTTTATTCACCCAAATCTCATTAGGACATAATGGAAGAACAAATTGGTGCTGTCAGCACCTCTATAATTGGTGGATAGAAATATATTCCATTGCCTGATTGATTGACAGAGGAAACTTCAATTGAACCACACAAACTCTTGGTCACACACACACACCTCACACTTTTCTTTCTATGCCTACAGAGGAGAAATTAGGAGTAACAGGAAGTGCTGTATCCAATATAACTGGGTTGTGACATTGAATGAGCAGAATGACACGTTGCCATCAGGGAAATGTAAAGAGGATTAATTATTGTGTGAGAAGTACAAATTCGCAAGAGAAGAGAGCTGAAATTAAAAACATATTGCTTACGTTCAGAATCTTAATAAAATGTGCCCTTTGGGGTGTGTTTGGTTTTGTAACAGGCGTGCACTAGCTGGGTGGGCAGCTCTATGTAGGATGCAAGGCTTTATTCTACCACCAGCTGTGAATTGAGCTGGGTACAGAAGCAAAACCCTATATCCATAAATAAACTCCCAGCAATAATGGGAAGGGTGGAACCTTTCATAGCCTCCAGTCAGGAGCTGCGGTTTACAGCCAGGCATTATCTGCAATGATGCTGTGGTAAATAAAAAGGTGAGTAAACTATTGTATGACCCCTAGGCGTAAGGCAGCAGTATAAACAAAAATCAATTACATTTGCACAAAAGCATTGATTTATAATGCACCTTTAAACATATCCAAACTCCAATAACTCGCTGCAGCTTGATGCGATTCACTATAATGTTCACTATTAATTCACATCATAAAGATTTTTATCATCTCAAAGGTTGTTAAAGGTTGGTAAACACCATTCTGCACACATAAAAAGAGGTAGTTTGGGTTTAGTATGGTTTACACACCAGTTCTTTTGTTGTGGCTGGAGTCCCATTTGCAGCCAGGCACCATAAAACCTTTAAACAATGTATCAGATAGAATTGAAAACTCTATGAGTTGTTCGTGAATTTAATAGCGTAAGTAGGTGGAACCCTTGAAACACGATTGTGGGAGGTAGAAGAAAGGTCAGTGGGCTGTAATGTGGATGTGCATGTGTGTGAGCACATCTCTGCCTGGCACTGTAACGGGATTACCAGTCATGGGAAAAGCTTTGCATGTGCATGGCGATGGTGATGTGTGTGTGATCTCAAGCAACAAGGGATGTGTGCATGGATTTGTCTTGTTTGATATTTGGTTCTATGGGTTCATTACTCTTGTGAATTTTAGCCACACTCGCAGCATGTCTCTATGAACAGAAACATCTGTTAGATGATAGGTGGACTTTGGGCCAGCAGCAGAAAGAACAACAAGATCTCCAACCTAACAGACCATTTGTCAATACATACAGTATATAAATACAATGTATGATAACGACACATATGAGTGTTTGTTAAAAGCAACCCATGGGGGGAGTCCTATAAAATAGCACGCACATTATTATATATATAAAGGATACACAGTTGTAGAAAAAGCTGCAGTTTCATGAATTTATGCTACAAAACCACTGAACTAGCTTTAGACCAAAAAACTTTCTGATAATGTGTTATAAAGGACAGTTTTAAGTAGTAGAAGTAGTTGTGAAGATGACATTAGCTGCATAAGTCATGTAAAAATTTAAGTAGCATTCAAAAATTTACATTAAAAGCTTTTCACACAGGGGATGAATGAACCCTGTTATTCTGACTGAAAGTTCGCTGTTTGTACAACCCATGTTACAACACAACAGTGCAGTGAATAAAGACGAGGCAAAATAAAGTGATACTGGTACTTTTTTAAGCAGTACAATATAATTCATAAATACATGAGCGTGTGATTGACCTAATAGGTAGTTAAGAAGCTGCTAACAATAAAATAAAATTGTTTTTCTCTGATTATGTTTTGTGGGCACAGTCTGGCAAGTATCATGATAGTGACATGCCAATTTACTTCAATAACATTGAATGTAAGCATATGCTTCATGTATTGAGAATGTATGAAAGATGTTTGGCTTGTGAAAAATGGGTCCAATATTGACCTAATTTACGTGTTAATTTAATTGTAATTGCGAGAGCATTAGCCTTTATCTCCTGCAGCTCCTAGCATGCCAATGTAGGATTAATATTGCTCATTTATTCTGCTGCTTTAGCTGAGGTTTGATTTTGTGTAGCTGACTGGACATGTTGGACACCTCCCCACAACCCGTGTTTGTCCCTAACAAACTGGAAGCATCCCGATACAAGCTCCTGTATCCAAGAAAAATAGGTGACTGATTTTCATCCACTAGTTGTATTTTCAATTTGGACATGAGAAAGACAAAAATTTACATAAAGGTTGTTATCCTTGGAGGATACCTGTTTGTGCTTCTTTGATTATAGATATAGCATGCATGTCTCGCAGCCAATTCCTAAAATAAAAGAAGTGGGAAAACCGATAACCAAGGATCTGAAGCCTGCTACTTACCTGCCATTTCCTTGATTTTAGTCCAGCCAGTGACTCTTTGAAATTTGCAAGTTTGGTAGAGAATTTATTTCCACTGACAAAATGTTTTTTTAAAAACAATCTGGACTTTTCTGACCATTTCCTAATATGTAATGGTTCTGATAGTATATTCTATACCTCATCATCTATTTTAACAAAAAAATATGGCATTGTTGACATTTTGACAGCGTGCCAATGGCCTTGTACATGCAAAAAGATTGTAGACCTAACATGACTACCATAGACCTCAGACTGCACCTAACCTGGTGTTAGTTACAGATAGCACCAGTGTCTGGTTACAGCTCCTCTTACAGTCATTACACTGATGGACTGTAACTCTATCTCACACTTGCTCACACACACACGCTGGTAATTAATTGACACATGAGTTACGGCCCATGTAAACCCAAGGGAGTGTTGTCAGGGAACACACCAATAAAGTGTGCAGAGGCGCACATACACACACACACACACACACACGGCGACAGTGAGCCATGATCACATGTCCCTACACATCTCCTCTCCCATTACACATTTACAGACATTCTAGTAAAAGTGCTCAGAATGATCATATATTGAATGATGACTCTTTATGTTGGTATTTCATCTTTTCCTGCTACAGTATGTCCTGCAGCCATTATATCCATCTGTGTAGCTATGCCTATGCATGAGTGTGTATCAGTCCTGGCTATTTAGATATGCACGCATGTTATACCATGCAAGGCTACGGCTTATGAGGAATGTATGGTTTAGTGCAGGGTCTCTTTATTTTTTATGTGGTTGCGGTGTGTGTGTGTATAAGTGTGTGTGACATAGAGAGAGAGAGAGAGAGAGAGGGTGAGAGAGACAGAGTACGGCGGGATTCCTGTGTGAGTAAAGCATGGCCAGAGGCAGAGAGAGATTGTTTCATTTGTGTGTTTGTGTGTGTGTGTTGGCACTGATCGTTCCCTCAGAGCACATTCCACCGCAGACCACAAAATCCCTCCTTGTCCTCTCTCTAGCCCTCCTCACTCTTTCTTTCTGTTAATTCTCTCCTATCTCTCCCTCCATCTTCCCCTCACATCCAACCTTCAAGTCTCAGCATCTTTCTTCTTTCACCTTCCATCTCTCCCTCCTTTTCCCCCCTCCCTCTGTTTTCCATCTTGCCTTAAAGGTAAAAAAATGTCTTTGGATTCAAACTCTTCCTCAGCTTAGTGACTGGGAGTTTGCTTTGGCAGACTACTGAACAGTTTAGACTAGAAATCAGTGTGGTTGGAGAGGAATAAGGGCTATTTGCTGACATTAAATGAACAAATGAAAACCATATTTCTTTTTTTTAAGGAGGAAACTCCACTGTCAAATGATGTTGACTTGAAGACTTACTCCACCATCATCACTGGCAGATAGTCAGTAAAAATATGCAGTGGGGTCATTGACATGAATGCTGTAGTCACTGCTAATACCAGTTCAACAAAAGGGATTACAGTACTGAGGTAATTTAGTTTAACTTGTTGAAAAGATATAAAGCTAGTTCTTGCGTCCCAACTGACTCAAGGAACTTAACTGGGAGCTTCATGCTCACCAACATTAGCACTTCAGCTGGAAAAGAGTCTGCCTGGTCTTCATAATTAAATCCAAACTTTGATTGTCATTAACATCACAGTCTGCAAGATACATTTTGCTTTAAAAACACTCAAGTCGTGATAAGCCTGGTTGGCGTGGCACTCGTTTTAATGCAATTTGCTGCTGTTTTGTGGCATTTGTGTTTTTGGAGACAGCTTGTTAGCATTAGCTTGCCTCTTTTGCTCTATCAGAATCTGCTTAGATTTCACAAATTATTTTCTTCTAGCAGTATCCTCCTTAACATTAAAATCTGCAAGAAATAAAAAAACGGGCAGTACCTCTTGATGTAAATTTTGCTGCTATCATTGGTGGCAAACAACTTTGCCCATTATCCTTAGCCACAGAAATAGAGGTTACACCATAAAGTAGTCAAATTGGTCAGCAATACCAGCTGCTCAAAAAGAGAAAAAAAAATCTGTATCAACCAATATGGCTCATTGACTATTGGCAATCAATGGCAAAAAACATGAACCCTCTTTCTAATCTAGCCCTACAGCTGTCTACACACTGTAACATTCACAGGCTTTCAGCTGCTGAAATATGGCTTCCTGTTCAGGGAATCAGTCATTTTTGGCTAACAGGAGTAAAGGGTACTTTTTTTTCTTCCCACTGTTGCTGCTTTTTTTGCTGTCTCTTCTACTGTGATACCTCTATGCATACACTCTTACTACACAGCGGTGACACCACCAGGGGAGTGTGTTATTGTCTCCCACCGTATGGCTGTTTTAAATGGCAATTTGAAGCTCCGCTGGCTCTATAATTAGCTGTGAGCTCCCACAGGAGAGGAAAAAACTGGCTTATCGTCTCTCCTTTGTAATTACACATCCGAGTAGGGCAACAGACACTCACATAAGCAGACAAGTGCAGACAGATGCACAGACATAGGAAAGGCGTGCGTGTATCCGTGTCTACATGTATGTTTATTGTTATTTAGCACCTGTGCTAAGATGCTATAGCTACTCCTACAGTCTGGTTTCCTGTTTAAGTGACTTTTAGTTTTTGTGTCAAGAACTGCGACTAATATGCAAAAGTGGAGATGAATGACAGCACAGCAACAGAACAGACAGGGTAAAAATATGAGCACTCCTCTCCTTTGCCAGAACGCTGCCTTTGTGTCTCGTCCCAGTGCAGTGGTGAGGCTGCTGCAGATAGACATAAAGAGGAAGACAGAGTGTGTTAGGGGCCGAGGTCATTAATCTGACTGTCCACTGCTCTCTCTGTTCCCAAGACAAGAAACTAGGGAAGACGAGGAGAGAGGACATGAATAGAAAAGGAGCGACAGAACAATCAAATCATGTAGCAAATGTCCCAGGGACTAACTACCTTAAACATAGCATGTTAGCTATGTCAGCTGTCAAATGGTGACCTTCTTTTCCTTGAATTCCTCAATTGTTGTTGACCTTTTCTCATGTGCAGCAGTTTGTGTTTACTCATTAGCTTTTAACCCAGGCCAGTTATGACTGACTACTACTCCGTAAAACCAGTTGTACTCTGTCATAAAGACGCATAAGTGGTAGACTAGGCTTTTATTAACACCCAATGACCAGCTGGTGGTACGTAATGTGTGGAAAATATATGACGTTTCTTACTTTCCTTGCACTTTTGGCAGTTCTGTTTTTAACAATTATTAACATTTATTATAACCTGCGATTGAATGGTTTAAAAATGACCTTGTGCTCATACTCATAGGTAGAGCAGCTACCTTTTTGAGCAATATGCATGGGAGATAACAACTGATTATGACCAATTAATTGAATAATGGCATTCAGATGATGAGTGATGACACGTATTGTACTCGTCTTGACAATGGCGATCGCCAACTTTATCCACATCATGGACTCACAGGTGTCCTGTGGACATTACTGGTGACCTCTTCCATGTGTGAATGGCATTTAAGAATGTTCCAACTGTCCCATTTCAAGCAAGAATAAATGACAGCTCCCCTGCTGAAATGGGACAATGATTGGGGTATCTTAAGAAGCCCTGGTGTTTCCTGCAGAATATCAGTGAATTTATCTTGAACGGTTCTGTCTGCTTATCATTGAAGTCTCATTAAGCTGATTCTCCCAATGACAGCACCAGTGATCGCTGGTGATCTGTGTGTCGCTGTTGGTTTTCCATTGCTTTTATCTAAATCAGGGCGAGCTGCAGTGACTTTGATGAGTCATTGTCCTCAGTAACTAGCAACAAAGAAGCAGGAGGAGAAAGAGGTAGGGAATAAAGGGAGTTTGGATTGAAGGCTTCTTGGCAAAACCTTAGTGTGAAGACTAATATGTCAAAAAAAATGGGAAAAATGCTTTGTGTACATTTGTTTGCATTTCTTTTATTAAATAGCACAAATTTCATGCTTCTTCTGTCTTTTTAATTGTCTTTTTTTTCTAAATGTAGTATCACCTCACACACTTAACACTTAAAACTAAAATTAAAAACTTAACCGCAAATGCAAAGACAGACAATTCCTGAGGGTCATTACTCTCTATTCACACACACTCACCTACATCTTAAGCTCTGTGTGGATTTACATTTGTGTGTGGAGGTTGCAGTCTCTGTGTGTGTGTCTGTGTGTGTGTGTGTGTGTGTGTGTGTGTGTCTGATAAGCTTGTGGCTTTTGAAGCAAGGCTGTCCAAATTGTGACCCTCTCATCCCTCTCTCTCTCTCTCTCCTTCTCTGCATCCCAGAATTAATCGCAGTGGCAACAGGCCAGAGGAAGAGAGCAGAGAAAACGAGAGAGACATTTATCATTCGTTCAGTAGACGTTCACCCCTGTGACCGCACCGTGACATTGTTTTCTTTATTTAGTTCATTCGGGCCAACAGCTGATAATTTATACGCACTACCCCTTTAATAATGAGACGTCGCCTTTTTCGAGGTGGGGCAGGCTCTTGTTTATTCACGTGCACACATACACACATAAAATGCTCAGTCAACATTGGGGTCTTGACCGCTCTTTGTCAAAGTCAACACACACACACGGACACGCTGAAGGAGTGGCAGTGATGAAGTATCCTTTCTTCCCGTTGTTTGCTTCAGTCAGGCTGATCCGAAAGGAACAGAACTGTGTGTGTATGACATTTGTGTGTAGCGCCTATTGGAATTTCGCTTGAAATTCTTTTCTTTCAAATCCATACTCCTCTGTTTACCTTGAAGACAGCGGTACAGTGGCCCTCAAGGCCCACACCTCTCTGCTCTTGACAAATTGAGCTAGTTTAGCAGTAGTTTCACTACTCACTGCAGGGCAAAACACACACACGTACACTCACACCTACACCCGCTGCTAGGCTGCGCGGTACACAAGTGTGTTCTGCTTGGGCGCTCATGTGTGTCAGCTGAGCTGGTACATCAAGGGGGAGGGGAAAAAAAGCACGGGAGAGAGCGAGAGAGTGTGACAAGTTGAAGAGAGAGAGAGAGAGCGGGATGAGAGAGGGGCAGATGGATGGAGAGAGGAAAGAGAGAGAAACAAAAGAGAAATGCAATTGTTTTCCAAAGCTCTGAAGAGCGAGCGAGAGGGAACGGTGGAGCCAAATCAGATACGGCGAGGGAAGTGAAACGCTGTGTAGATGCAAATAAACACACACACCCGCACACACACACATATCATCGATAGAGCTCTAGAGATGAAGATTTGTCCTCACTTGTCGTCATCTCACAGCTGTCAAGATAAAACTATTATGCTTGGAGTGTGAAAACAATAGCTCGGAGCCAGCAGTTATATTTGGGTGTGGAAAAGCATCCTTGTTCTCTCTCCGTTGACCTCAACTGTGCTTTCACCTTGAAATCCTCACAGGCTGCACAGGGTAACCCCTAAACAGGTTGAGCACCATGAGCTGGCACCATTCAGCACAACAGGAGAGCACTTCCTTGCATCTGACAAAGGTTATGAAGATAACTTAATATGGTAGCTAGCTGTTGATTGGACAATAAAACAACTGACCTCAGACTGACTGCTGCTGCTCGTTTGATGTGACGTATTCACATTTTTGTGCTGTTTATCTGTCATTTCCAGGAAATGTGAAGGCCATTAGGAATGTAACCATTGCTATCATATGACTTCCATGTTGCTTTTAAGTACATTAAAGCTTCAGAAAGGGCCCCACGGTGGCGCAGTGGTTAGCACTCATGCCTTACAGCAAGAGTGCTTGGTGCCGAGGGTCGCGAGTTC
>JAOWBC010001714.1:4202102-4216986 GCA_028566105.1 Hypoplectrus providencianus
CTGAGATAGGCACAGCCTCCCCGTGACCCGGGATTACCTGGATGAAGCGGTTCGGAAAATGAATGAATGAATGAAAAGCTTCAGAAAGTTATGATGACACGCAGAAAAAAGGGGCAAGGGTTGTCAGAACAGCAGATCCAAGTCAAATAACTCAGAAGATTAAGCATTGGGACTCACTGTTTGTCCTCCATCCTCACAGCGAAGGACACTGACTTTTCTGTGAGGACCCTCCACACTCTGTGGTAAAAGCTGTTATTTAGGGACCCTTAAACTCGCCAGCACCACTCGCTTTTAGAGAAAAAAAAATGATCCCGCTAGGTGCCGTGCGGGATCCTCAGTTTTTCCAGCAAGTCAAGATGTATAGAAACATCACCTTTCTTTGCCATGACAGCCTCAGAATGCTTACCAGTGGTGATTATTCCACAGAGAACATGCACTCTTTACAGGCATAGATCTACACAGTACATGCATTTGCCAAGGACCTGCATATAATTACAGTCTGCCTCAGCCACATTTCCACAGCTGGTCCCAGATTTCAAACCAGCAACCACACCATCACAAGACATTCTGCAGAAGTGTGTGGATGTCACTAGCTTCACGCTGGCCCCAGCCTGCAGGATCCGCCTCGGTGGGGGGATGTGGAGCTGCTGTTGTAGCACACAGCCAGGCCTAGTTATGTCAGAAGCATTCTCAGGGGCAGCGCGGCACAGCGGGACCGAACGAGAGGAGGGGAAGAAGAATTTCACGAAACCTACCTTAACAAGTCATTTGATCTAATCTTGAAACCGCCAACGGGCAGAGGCCATTCTGCCCAATTTCAATGCAAATCAACTCAATTTTAGACTGGGAATGAATAAGTTGTCATTTTTTGATGAGCTGCATTATTCAGACTTGTTTCATGACAATGACAACTGTTACAGAATTGAGTGAGACTGCAGTGAATTAAGAGCCCTTTTATGGACCCCCACTGGCAGGTTTTTTCACTTGTTTTAAAGATAATAAAGACTTAATATCAGGCTAAATGGAATGAATGACAGGCGTGCAAGGGCAGGGGTAGAAAGATAGATATGTATTACAGTTATGAGAGCGATATAGATGAGATGAACAAGAGGGACAAAAAAGGAGGGATGAAAGAGCTGGAGAGTGAAAAAGCAAAGACAGCAACGAGAGTAAAGAACGGAGCAGGCGATCGTTCTGGAGGCTGGTTACAGCTTGTGGTTATGATAGGAGCAGGCAGGGGAGGCAAGCTGTGAGTGCGTGTGTGTGTGTGTGTGTGTGTGTGTGTGTGTGTGTGTGTGTGCTGGAAGCCGGCTTGTGAGAGTGGCGCTGAGGGGAAACTCAAGTCCATCACGCTTGTGAAAGATTAAAGAGGCCTTACACCCCGCAAACACACACACACACACACACGCACACACACGACCATGCCAGCCCAGCCCGACTGACAGCGGAAAAAGTAGTGCGCCCTGTCTTACTATCTGACAAGGAGGGTAAAGCTGCAGCGTCGGTGTAGGGAGTCATGTGCGTGCATGTGTGCGTGCTTATCTGTGTGCTCCTGACTTGAATAAAAAGAGACATCTTCTGTTAGCGTCTTCTGGTTATAAAGTGACATTCTGTAGCACATATTCCCCAGCAGGGATGTAAGTCAAAGGCATACAGTGACATTTTGACGCTCCTGCTGCCCTGCAGTTTCAGCGAGCAGTCCTAACAGTTGCTAATAGTGCTAATAAAGCAGGACAGGGGTCTTGGGGAGAAACGTAACATCAGTGTAATTCAAGCTGTTGTCTAGTTATACCTTTGAGGATTTTTTAGCGTGAGTGCATCTAATTGCTCTTGCTGCTTTTGCCACCCTTGTCACATTCTGGCAAGCAGAGGCGGCTGAAAGTGAAACTGTTACACTGAGGCTCAAAACAACTGCTACTGGAAGGCTTACATGTCAGCTGCTGCAAAACTTGTTCTCATTTTCAAAGTTGTTGGAGACTTCTTTGTTCTTGTCCAACTTGGGGCTCTTTTCTGGTTATCTTTTCTAGACAATATTGCAACTATTTACCCACCTAGTGACTGTATGTACAGTGTATTGACAGCTGTGCCTGCTACAGTCTTGTTAAAAGAATTATCCCATCACTTATATTGCTATGATGAAAAATACTATTAGTCCTATTACTTCCAGTGTTTCCCACAAGCTTATATGAGACTGTGGTGGGTGTACTTTGAACCATCAAGGGGTGACCAACCTGAGAATTATTTGCATTGAAAGCCCACATTTGCGTGACATACACTTTGGTAAGGCAACAGCAACACACTGCAAAATATCTTTAGGTTACTGTGTAAAAATGCCTTCAGTGCTGTGAGAAAATGTAACACTCGTGGGATAAATTACGCAATGGTGGGTCACCACCGTCTAGGTAATTAAGGAGAAACACTGACGTTAATTATTACTATTAGAAGTGTAACAACTGCTTTTGACTTTATGTACCAGCACCACATCTACCATCATTAGTTACATGCTTCCTTGTTTGGTAAGTGCTATAATTGAATGGAATATTAAGTGGCAAACTTTCACCCAAAAGAATGGGTTCATGTCCCATTTTAAAACAAAAGTAAACGTTTTTTTTTAGTTTTTATTTAGTAACTTACGGTAGTCAATTTAGCCAATTCAGTCCAGCATTTAGGTCCATTTATGTACTGTTTAGACTGTTCTTCATAACACCTTGCTAAGACATTTGTTTATTTTTCTTCCTCTAAGCAAGTTTAGTGGTTTTGTTGCATAAATTCACAGAAATTGCAGACTTTTTAACAACCAAAAAATATATATACATAATGAGTCACTATAGTACTCACAGGATACTACCGACAGAATTGTAGTGACTAGATGTTTCTCTCTTTCTGTGAATGGTCCAACTAGTGTGTTGTTTACTGATTTAGAATAATACATCTAAATAATTTTATATAAAAGGGAATTGTCTAAAAATGTAAGACTTAATGTGGTAAACAGTAACTGCTGTTACAGTTGCGAAAAAGGAAACACATAGCAGAAAATGCCAAAATTCAAGTTTTTAAACCACAGCAATATTATAAGAAAAACAAAGAACAGACATGATTTTCTGATGTTTTTCAAAAATGTGCACCTACTTGGATACTTATGGATACTCTTTTCCAAAGAATGGAAGGTACAGCAGCAATTCATCTTTGATGTTTTGCTAATGGTGTTGCAGCAGCAACACTGTTTGAATTCCCGCTCGTGTTTCAGGAAGTGTAATCAACCTCAAAGAATTCTTATTCAACCAAAACTGATTGCCACGTGATCAGTTTGATTCTCTCTCAAAGCATCTCGACTCCATTATAATAGTGCTGTAAGAGCATCAGTCATGTGGACAATTCCAAAAAAATCAATCTGACCCAAACTGTGCCTCTCAGTGTGTACTGTACATTAACTCTGCCACACTTTGGCAGTGTTGTTCTCTTCTAACCAGAGCCAACTATTGTTAGCTGTTAGGAAAACAGCTTCATAGTAGCATGCTGTCACCGGCCAGCTGTCTGCCTGTCACTCTTTCAGTGTGTGAGTATCTGTATGTGTGTGTGTGTGTGTGTGTGTGTGTGTGTGTGTGCATATGTGTGTGTCACCTGGGGCCGGCCTCCTGTTGTGAGAGCAGTGGTGCGACAAAAGAACGATGATTAATTTCACTCAGAGTAACCTGTCTCGCTGATGTGGCTCCACCAAGCCCTGTGTGTGTGTGTGTGTGTGTGTGTGTGTGTGTGTGTGTGTGTGTGTGTGTGCGTGTGAGAAAGAGAGAGAGAGAGAGTTGCAGACTGTGTAGTCAGCAGGTGTGCTGACATCCTCACATACACATTCACTGACATGACTACCTTATAAATCCAACCTCACTAACTCATATTGACATTGTTCTGTCTCTCTCTCTCTCTCTCTCTCTCGCTGCCTATCACATTGTCTTTTTCTGAACATGTGGTCAGGTGTAATGTATCCTTGACTGACAAAGACAAAGTGAGATCATTTTTTTCTAATCCTTTTCGACTTATGAATTCAATTGAAAACTGTACAAAGACAATATATTTTATGCTAAAACTCAAATACTGTATTGTTTCTTGTAAGTATACACGCATTCCAAACTATATTGTTGCAACATTTACTACATTACATCCACTTTTGTTTTAACAACACTCACCAAAGTTTAGGAATTGTGGACAATAGCTGTCATAGTTTTGACAGCAAAATCATTTTCTTATTCATATAAAGTCATGGATTAAGGTTAGACTTTGTCTGGATGGCCGTTTATGTTGCTCAAAAACCTCAATGTATAATGTATGTATGTAGATAAGCTCAGTCCAGAGAAGTTGGTGGCGTTTCTGGATGTTCTTGACAAATGGCTTTCACTTTGTATGGTTGAGTCTCGCATTTGTAGAAGTAGTGACAAAAAATGCTCCTGAACACGTGCTGTAATGTCCGTTATACAACCGTGTCAGTTTTTAAAACAGTGCAGCCTGTGCATTTGAAGTACACGGGCATCCAATGTTGGTTTTCTGAATTGGGGTTGTATTTACTCACCTTTTTTTGCACTAACTGTTCGTATTAGATTGAAATCCCTTTTGAAAACAGGATCCTGCTGTCAGATTTATTAATACTGTGTGTGTGTGTGTGTGTGTGTGTGTGTGTGTGTATGTGTGTGTACGTGCATGCATGCATGTGTGTGTGCGCACATGCACGTAGATCCTCCTCTCAACAGATGAGCCCAAAATCAATTTCATTAGGGATCATGAATACAATGAGGAGCTGTTGAAGCACACACACTCTTACACACACACTCCACAGTAGATTTCATTAAGGAAATGCCTTTCCCCTCCCTCTGTTCGCTCCATCATCAAAGAGCTACTTGAACATTTAGGACACTGGTTCATTACTTGTCCTCAGTGGACATTTGTAACACTGATTTCAGTGAGAAATGCTAACAAGGTTAACACGCTGCTCCCATCTTCCTCTCTTTTCCCTCTCTGCATCCTTCCCTCCTTCTCTTCATCTTCCCTCCCTTTGTCCAACCGTGTAATTAACTAGATGTTTAACAGCTGAGGTTGGACAGGGCACTGCTGTGTCTAGACACACATATGCATGTAGACGCACACACACGCACAGTAGGAGAAAGAGGTCTGTGTCTGGTAGCAAGGGAAAAGGACAAGGGGGAGTTTTGAAATGGAGAAACGATGAAATGAGGACGGGAAAGAGAAATCTCAACAAAGTCAGGGAAGAGAATGTGAAGAAGATGAGGTGTAAAATTAGGTGAGGAAGACAGTTGAATACATAGACGCCAGTGAAAGAAAGCTGGAATAAAATGCAGGGAAACAAGAAAAATAACGGTGCATCACATGGCATTCCATGAATACATGCCAAAAACAAAATACTTAAGGGGAAAAGAGAAGTGAAAAAAAGAAGAAGGAAGAATCAAGGACTTTAAAGAAAAATTGATAGTATGTGCTTGTGCTTTCCCAGTCCACCTGACCCAAAGGTGTGACCGGTGGTTGAACCCAGCATGGTATTAATCACTGCGCCACTCCAGCCAAACCTCATTACTCCCCTTTGTTCACTTTTATTACCTTGTCCTCCTCTACACACTTCTGTGCACTCACACTAAGCATCACTATATTCCACCACACATCCCACCTTCAGCCCACCTCGTCTGTCCCCATAGTCATTATCAACGTTTGCTTTCTTCCTGGAAAAACTCAAGTCCATCCCTCCAAAAATGAAAACAAACAAACAAAAAGGCTACTGGTTCTGGTGCAGTTTTCAGCTCTCAGCTCTGTGTTTTGTTCATTGTTATAATTATCAGGATCAGGACAGGAAACTGTTTTATAGTACAAGTAATTAGGATGTATGACAATGTCAGTTTATGCAGAATCATTACTTTTGTTGTGGTCATCTTAAGTGTTCAAGTATTCTAACAATGGACATTTGAAAGTTATGAAAACTTCATGACACAGGAGCTTGATTGTAGGGTTGGGCCATGGCAACCAAATTGGTATATATGGCAGTCAGAGTTTTTAATATCCAACCACTTGACCCATTTTATGAGCCAACATGCAAAAAATACAAGTTAACCAACCACCTGACATGAACCAACTGGATGTGTTACAGTGGAATAATTGTCGGGAACGCGACAGGAACATTTGATTCATAATATTAAGCTAAGTGGTGGATGACTGTCAGCCATTAACTTTCTTGTGTCTGGTCAGATGGCTTTGAGGACTACTCCATATGTTGTAATCAGACTTGTTGCTGCTCAAAAACCTCACATCGAACTCCCTTCTTGGAAGCCAATCTTGACAGTTAGCTAGTTCGATATAATTTATCCAAAACATGTTCTAAGTTTGTTTGAGACCTCTTAAACAACTAGACGGATCTCCATTGAAAATTGCTCTGGTCTTTCTTTGTATGAAACAAAGGTAGAAGTAGCTTGACCTTGTTATGGGGTCAATTTTTTTTAAAGCAGTGATAAACATATTTTGTTTGGAGGACTTGTTGGCACATGGTTTTGTTGGTGTGTGTATGTGAAAATGCCTTTTTTGTACATTTCTGGACCTCAATGTATGTGTGGGCAGGTTACAGTGTCCTTGATAATATTAGAGTTGGTTTTAGTAATGAGCTTAATCCCAGGAGGATGGAGGCGACAGGGAGCTCCGACACACGGGATGGTAAAGACGAAGGGAGAAAGAACTCCAAAGTTGGAGTGTAGGCTGAAAACTCATCAGGAAAAGTCACCTCTAACTTCCATCCTGATCCCAACTTTCTCCCTGTGTTGTCTCGATAGTTGTGAAAGTGGCCTAGAGACACTTCAACTGAAAGGTCAAAGACATGATGCATGTCTTATAGCAATGTCCTTAAGCAAGACACGCAACCTGTTCCTGCTTCCTCAATGTACATCACCCTGAGAAAGAGCGTTGGCTAAATGCCTGGAAAATAAATGGAGTGTCCTTGCTTGGTTCTATTGAACTGACTGGATTGATCTGTCATTTTAGCCAGACCATATCTTAAATAAACATTGTGTTTTGAAACTAATTGATTGGTGGATGATTTGAATGCAAATAGCTGCAATTACTGTTCATTGCACTCATCACTGAGTGGCCCTGTTGAGTAAGATAAATATACTTATGATTATCGGGCTCCAAAGAGGTAAACTAATCAGTTAAAAAACTGTCTGTTTTAATGACTCATATGCCGTCAGCAACATCAAAGTGGAATCCTTTATGGTCTTTTTTTTATGTCTAATAATCACCCTCAGAGCAGGTATAAAAGCATATTTAATAAGCGCCTTTAAAACCGGTAGGCTCTACTTATGGAGCAGTGTCTTTCATCTTATAGCCTGGGCTCTCAGCTAATAAGTTCCAGAAAGTGGGAAATTGGACAAATGGAAACATAAAAAAGTTCCAGATGCCCCTTTGTCGCCCTCTTTTTTTTTTTTCACTTTTATGGCTCTGAATTTAGTGAGCATCGACTACACAGAGAGAAAAAGTGAGATTTATGAAGCTGGTGATGTAGGGGTTTCAGGAAGGCAAACAGATGACATTTATATGAAAGTCCTCCCAGCAAACACTTGTCAGATGCTGACTTTGTGTCCATGGTGAAAAATGGCCGAGGTCAGACACCAAAAACTGAAATGTGGTTATGAGGTGGATGGTATAAAGGTGATTATTTTTCCAAAGAGTGGTTCAGTCACATGTTGTCTTAAAAAACAGGAAATATTCACAAGAGCATCAATATTATGGCCAAGAATAAAGCAAATGAAATCTTTAAACTTTTTGATTGGACCAGACTTTAATATCTACTACACCCCCAGACTCAAATTACTAAGCACCCTTTATAAATAAAGCCTTATGTCTTATCGTTCTAACCCTGTGATGTAAAGCAATCTGACAGCAGAAAAGTCTTTACCCAAGCTGGGTTTCATTGCATGTGGAGATAAATATGTGCCTTTGGGCTTTCTACCAGAAAGTCAGGCAACTTAGAGACCAATAAATGTAAATCAAGATCAATAGTTGGGTCAAGTACAGGACTTACGACAAGTCTGTGTTTGGACACACTAAGTTCCAGAGGTCACAGAAGGAGAGCAGAACCCTGCAGGCTTGTAGACGAGATGAGGCTCTACAGTCACCTGCTCCAGTCTGCAGTCCCCTCTGTGCCAGCTGACCTGAATCCCACTCCAACTGCCCTCTGCCCCAAGCTGTAGGCCAGAGCACGCTCCCTGCTCCTGCTCCCCCCTCACTCATTACAAGTGATATGGCGGCCCAGGGCTTGGGGCAGTTTCACAGTGGACAAATAAAGTGTTTTTTTGTTTGTGTGTGTGCATGAGTGAATGAGTGTGAGTTGGCTTGTACTGCTGTACACAGAAAGAGAGGGGTGGGTGGGAATCATCAGAGCTAGAAATACAAAGGGACAAAAGGTCACACTCACATCAATAAAAGTTTCTGTGTGTTTGTGTTCATGTGGGAGAAACACTAGGGACTGCTAAAACAAATGACCTTTGGACAGTAACAACTTGAATACTCCACACACAGGAACACCTATTTTGGAAGTCAGGAAAAGTTCAGCAATCTGCAACTTTGATTGGGTATTTTGGGCAGCAATGGGACAAATAAGGCTAAACATCTTGGACTTTTCCAATTTTAACAAACAAACACCAAGAATGTTATTGCATTGTCGCTACAAATGCCATGATTAGTCTGAGATGCTCAAAATTTGCTGAGCAAGAGTAAAAATAGCTCTGGTTGCACAACCTGATAAGTGGCATATTGAGAACCAGAAATGGTTGTCAGATGTTGCATTTTGTTAACTGTTTGGCTTTAGACTACTTTATGCTTCCCTTACTTCCAAACAAATAGTAATGTCCATAGGCCCCAACTTGGGTTAGTTATTGGGGGGCTAATGTCCCATAACATCTTGACTTGATATAGCTGGATTAAATTGACTTTGGGTGGCTTTGGTTAGTAGTTGCTATCATAGCTTCTGGGAGGGTTCTTTCCAACATGTAGCTGTGCAGTGATTAAATCTTCTAACAAAAAGTGCTGTACATACCTCACGTTTTACCATTTATACAAAATTCCAAGGTTTAGTCTGTTAATGTCTCACAGAGTATTACTCCTGAAAGCTGATTTGTCTTAACACTTGACTTTTAACCAAAGCTGCTTCCTCCTCTTAAGGAACAAAAGCACATACAGTGATGACAGTCTGCCTGTTAATGAGCTCTCTGTTCAGTGAAACAGATTAAGAAAACTCTGGTAGTGATTTGGCAGAAAATAACAGCAGAGACTGTTGAGACTAAGGAGAAAAAAAGAAAGATGACAGAGCGAGTGTATGTGACAGAAAAACAGAAAAGTTGTTGCAGACTAAACTGCTGTCAGGTGATGGATGAGCAGAAAGAGGTTGGGAAATTAGAAAGAGAAAAATCCAGACAAAATGTACAGAGGGAAGGAGGAAAAGATGTACTTGCTGGTACAGGGGGAGGGACCCTCATAACTCTAAGTGTAATTTTACCAGTAGACTTAACACTGGAGCATCAACAAAAGAGCCATCATTTAGTTGAGCTACTGTAGTTACACGCTCAACAGTTTGGTACCATAACCAACTGGTATGATTTGGAGATTCAGCATAAATTGAGAACCAAATGAAAGTGCAGAAAATTTCATCTGTCACTTCTGCAGCTGTTATTATTACTATTTTTATTTATTTATTTATTTATTTTTTTAGCTGACAGTGACATTTAAAGTAAACTTTGAAGTGTTACACTCGATGAAATAGGAATTGAGTGCATTTATATAAGGTGGAAGCCTATATCTTTTTCCTGAACACGACTGCCACATTAGACTGGAATGAGTTTAACAAAAATTAATTATATTCAGCATGTTTTTTTTTTTTGTATTGTGAAGCTTTGTTCAATTCCTATTGCCAATTACAATAAATAGAAATACTAAATAATTGTACATGTTAATATTAAAATAAGCTACGCTAAATGATGATGTCCTTTTGGTGACCTGGAACACAAGATCAACAACTTGCTAGCTATGAAAACTATATCAAAAAAGCTGTCAATAGCATTGTTCTGTCCTGCATTGTGATAAAACCTTAATTCAAATGAATTCACTGTGCAGCTGGCTAGTTACCTAGCTTGCTAATCTATCCCTAACCAAACTAGCCTGCTCTCTGCTAGTTAGATAGCCATGCTTTCATAGTGCACTAGTTACAAAAAAAAATTGCCAAATACTCATCCGTCAGTAACTTTTTGCCTTCCTACACCTTGAAAAGAGTGTTTGGAAAAGCATTAACTTGATAAATTTTACCTATTAAGCAGCTTGCGAGTTAGCTAGGTGGCTAGCTAATTCACCCACTTTAGCACTTGCCTACCAGTTGAGCTAGGTCCACAAGTTAGTGCAAAAAAGTAAGCTTGCTAACACCACTTGAAAGTTGACAGGAACACCTTCTATTTTATACATCCTCATAAGCAAATGGTATGGAAACAGTAGGTGTGTTAAAGTTTGTTTCTTCTAACTGGGATTCTTTCTTTTATATGAAAACTGTGTTGGGCTCAATGGATAATCTGGAGTATGCCTAATCAGTGGTGCAATAGAAACAAAAGTTTAAATAGAACCTTGTTTCTAAAGTTTATACAATCATATTTTTCAGGCCACAACTTCTTTTGATATTCATATTATTGTTTAACAATAATGGTAATCATGACCTCTTGTTTTCTTCCAGATCCTGGTGAACTCCATCATTCAGCCTGCTTTGCTCTATGAAAATGTTATGGTGAGCGATGGGAGCCCCATCCTGAGAGATCTGCTCTTCAGCCCGGATCATCAATACTTATACGCCCTCACCGATCAACAGGTACAAAATATAATGATCTAGACTATCCTCATCCAAAACGATAAATAGATTCAAGGTAAGAAAAGGGAGAACAGAAGAAAATAGCATCATGTAGACTTCCTTGAAAAACATGCACTGGGGGAACGAGCAATCAGGCTGATAACATACACAGAATACCACATGTCGTGCATGAGCACATTTGCAAATTGAGCAGTATTGCATATGCAAATACACATACAGTCATAAGTGCTAATTAATATCATGAATATTGAAATATGTCATGTATAGGATGAAGCCCCATATTACCCTACCACCAGGGATTCAGTAAAGCCTTCTGTACATACCATTTTGCATTTATTAAATGTGAAAGATTTCTTAATGAAATTGAGACATTTTTATTAGTCTAAATATATTTTAATCAAGTTTTGCAAGAACAGCAACATTTATTTTAAGATTTTTTGTTTGTGTTTATACGACCATTTTCATTTTTAAGGCCTAGTCACATTAACATTTCAAACAGCAACATTTCACAGTGAAATAAACAGAGCTTTGAGTGCAGAGCTTTGTGGAAACATAAAGCTTGAGAGTCCAGAACAGAAGCTGATGAAGATTTGCTGTGTTGCATCTTTCACTTTCCTCCTCTGTCAGAATAATAAATGCTCCACCAAAGAGCCATGGTTTTCAGACATTTATGATGAAATAATACAAGTATAGATTGTGTCATTATGTTATTACACTAACACTTTTAACTTTCATTTAGCTTGGAGCGTTAGTATGTTTTCATATGGGATATTTCTTGTTGGATGAAATGATTGACAATACTGGGAGCTATTGTGACTTGAAATTGTTTATCTGATTAGGATACTAGTGTAGCGCTTACATGTGTAAGTGGTTAACCCGAAGTCATCAAAATTATAACAACAATTTCAGCTGTGCCTTACTAACTGATTGGCAAGGTTGTTGAAGCTTTAGCACCATGGGGTCTGACCTCTAACCTCAATGAGGGTGTTGAATGGGTTTCTGCTTCCCTGTAACAAAGTCTGTGGTTAACACAAGCTTAAGAGATGTTCATGCTTTGTTGTTTGACATAAAATATGTCACCAAATACCCGCACTTGTAAATTTTCAAGTTTTTATGTCTCTTTAAAAATGTGGTTACTGAAAAAATGAGAGTACAGTGGTTGATCAAAAATCTCATGCAAAAATCCCCAAAGCCCCATGGTGATGCTACTTCTCGGTTGGCCTATAATAATAAACTGCAAAATGCCAACATGTTTTGTTCAGCAAGATAATCTTCTCAAACAATCCCAACTTTTATGACATTTGAAAAGAAAAGAGCTGAGGTTCGGCTGTAACAAACTACACATGTACTTTACTTGAACATCACTGTTAAGCTTTAGATGGTCTCCAACCAGCTAAGCAGAGTTATTAAATCTAGAGATAGAGTTAGCAAGAGCACTATTGAGAGAGTTAAATATTCCTGACAACCACTATAGTCTCATTTAACCACGTTTGAAGTGACACATAAACACTTCTTAATTCACATGAGGGGTGTTTGCTAATATATTTTATGTGTACACAAAACATGAACTTCTCTTCAGCTTTTATAAGTCACAGGCCTTATTTTTTGGCACTTAAACAAAATCCCATTCGGCTTTGACTATGAGAGGTTAAAACTATGGCACTAAAATTCTAACAAAATTCCAGTTTGAGAACTCATTCCTGTGGTGCACTCTTAAAATGAATATCAAGAAGTAAAAATGACAGCAGAAGGCGGACTTCTCGCTCTCATCTGCAGTGTCATTAGTAGAGTATAATCTTGCAGTGCTTGCATCAAGGTGTTGTTATCTTAAAATGACTATAATATTGCATGGTTCAGATATGGCCATTTCCTCTCCTCCGCTTTTCCTCCTCTCCTTCCTTTACCTGAACAGCTCTCTTATCTCATAACAGTTAATGACTGCGATGTGATAACCTTCAACAAGACTTCCTCGGTACATGGACAGTAACTGCCATGTGAGTGCCGTGTAATTTGCCAGCAATTAGACATAATAGACTTTTACGTGTCTGAATGAGTGCAAAGAGGAAGTGGAGTGTAATTGATATGAATTGATGGCGTCAGTGTTGATGTGATTGGGAAAATAAACCGATCTTATCATGTTTAGCTGTCCGGGATACTTAGTCATGGAGAATATTCATGGTTTACCAAAACACATCATCAAGAAAAACCTAAATTTCCTGCGGGAGTCATCCCAAAGGATAAATAAAGTCTAGTCTAAGTCTCATAGTCTTGTCTAAAAATGTTTAAAATAGTATGAAATAAACATTATAATACAGTATATAAATAAATGTCAGCCATAATATACAAACTTTTGTCATGAAGGTCCAAAGTATAAGTAGTCACTTCTGTAGATCGGAGAAACAGGAGCTTTCAGCCAGATATATGTATACAAAAAAAGAAAAAGATAAGGCATACTGCCACTAGAGACTGTAGGTCTGTAGGATCATATCATTTAGGATGATGATTCCCAGCATTGGGACAGTATTCAACAAGTGTCTGTTTCAGCCAGCAGTACTCAGCAGCAGCTCAGTAGAATGAAGAAGGCTGTAAGTCCATGCCATGAATGTTCACAGATTCCCCCTTTTAACTCCTGTCATCTGCATTAAAGATGACTGCTACAGCCACCAGGAAGTCTTTTTCAATAATTAATGCCAGTGTTTTATTTTTGATGAGCACTGATATGTCCACTTCATATCTGTGCATGTTAATGCATTGACTGTAAGGAGGTCTAGTGACAGAGAAGTAGCCTTGTACAAACTGCAATGCATCCTCATCGAGAAGGTCAAAGATATGAATGTTACATTTTACAACTGTAAGGTATATTGGCATTATCATGTTTATGTCTGATGTCTTTAAGTGGCTTAGAATGCAGTTGGTACTGTAAATCAGATGTGGCCACTGTGGTGTCACCCAATGGTGCCTGGCAACCTCACAAACTCTAGAATGTGTTGACAGCTTTCGAGGTACTTTCAGATCCGTCCAGACTCAATGCTGAGCAATGCTAATTATTTAATATTCTTGTTAGCAGAAAACAGAGTGGTATTGACATTCTGATGTAATCCATCAAGAGAGCAAATAAGTATATTTACAAAAAATGCCTATAGATTTATATGCTAAAAAAAAACAACAACAAAAAACTTACCAGTGGCAAATGGGCCAATTTTACATTCGACCTGTGTTGTGATGAGGTGTTGTTTTCTATTTAGCTTTTCAATTCTGTCATTTAGTTTCTGTTAAAATCAAAATCAAACTAATGGACAGAAGAGATGAGGTAGAAAGACCTACTTATTGTAAACCATGGTCCAGCTCCAACATTGACCAAATTCACAGTCTAGTCAGAGAAAAGGAGATAGCTGAGAAGGTGGGGAAATATAATTGGTTTGCAGGATGTGGTCTGTTCCTTATTCCAACTCATCCTGCCTCATCTTTTCAATATTCTTAGGGGCCCTCACTTCTGTCTCTCTCAGATGGAGAGAGTTTGTGGAGTAACTGCTCTTCCAGTGAGGCTTCAGACAGCATAGAAAAGAATAAGGATCTTCCCTCTGCTACAGAATGTGAACTTGTGTTCCAGGCGGTACAGGAGTAGAGTGTATGCAGAGCCTCCCTGGCCTGCTGATGAGGAGCGTCTTCCTAGCCAGAGGCTGTCTGGACTTGAGATAATGTATCAGGGTTTAAGGTCGCTGGCCAAGCCCTGGGGTGTATAAACTTGTGTTTTTTGTGTTTTTTTTTTTTTTCAAGCCAAGAAAGTATCCAAGAGAAAACTGCAGCTGTTTTCACTGTACTCTACTAGACATTTACTTACGTTCACCGGTCCTCTATATGAGACCCTACAAATAACAAGCAATTCCCTGATCGAAATAGCACAGAGATGAACAACATCTGACCAGCTGTCATGAGAAAGGAGGAGTTTAGAGATGCAGCCACAAATGAAAATTCCAAAAGGCCAAGGTCTCCAAAACG
>JAOWBC010001714.1:4288474-4304297 GCA_028566105.1 Hypoplectrus providencianus
AAACTACACTCTACTATGAACTAAAGAATATGTTGTTTAGTTGTGTGTGTGTGTGTGTGTGTGTGTGGGGTGGGGGGGCACACAAGGGCATGAGAAGGGGAAGGGAGAGTGAGAGTGATGTGTTTTTATTTCATGGTAATAGTGTAAGTCGAGTGAAACTGGGAGTCATAAATGTCTAAAGAGTTATGAAAGGGAAAAGCAGAAGACATCTTGATATCAATAGCACATGTCTCTGTTCTCTGATTCATGGATTCATTTTGCCGGCTTTAGTTTATATAACCTTCCAGGATGGATTTTTTTTTTTTTCTTTTTTTCAGGAAGAGCAGCCATTATGAGTACCAGTACATGTTCTCTTCGCAGTCATTTTGTTTTCATGAACAAGTTAATTAAAGGGAAAAGTTCACGCAGGCAAACAGGCAGATGATGATGATTATAAGTGATTATCTTATAATTGTGTAATATCTCCATAAAGCTGATGACAATGGTGCAACGACTGCACCTACAAGCCTGTAGGCTAACACAATAAAAGACAATAATAAATAGATGATAGATATAATTCATTTTAAAGCTAGACTTAACAACAAATGTATGTCAAAAAATTAAGCATCTGAGACTTTTTTGATCAAATTCCCTGCCTTTATTTTTTCTGAAAAAATCTAGTAAAATGGTTTCAAAAGTTTGATGACTCATCATGTCCTCAGAGACATTAACAAAAATCACTCCAATCAAATAAGACTTTGGTCGACGAGCTAGCAGCACTGGTTATATTAAACCAAACAACACCATTTGTGTGGGCAGAACCCTGATTTCCAGGGTTGTGACTGCAAGGAGGCTTGGCTAGTCTCTGCAGGGCGGGCAGGACATGCAGAATATTGATGGTGGGTATCAACAAAGTTTTCCTTTTACTTTTCCCTTGTTTCCTCCTGGTCTAACAACAGGTGTGGACCCAGCAGTCTCCACTGTGCGTATGTCCAAGCCTGCCCACTTTTAGCAGGCTTTCTACCTCTGAATGTCTTTACAACTGTCATTGAAGAGCCTTGTCTGTGGTCCATAATGTGTAACTCTTAAGGCCAATATGCAATATTTCCTTTACAACTCCATTAGGTTTAATTTAAAGCAAACATATGATTCAAAGGAGGCTTTTTACATATGCTTACAATGCTAAATACGATGTATCATTTATTTTTCAAAGGAAACTACTGAATTATTTGAAGGACAGGAGAGTGAACTGTACAGATCTCTTGGATTGGAAAACTGATGTATTATATTGCTTATTGCATTAGTAAAGTAATCTGAGTACTCTTGTGTCATTTTCCAAAGCTGTACCCCCAGCACCGACTATAAGGAATGTAGATCTTTTTTTCTATTTAGGCAGAGTGCCAAGAAACACACAAAGAAAGGTCCTTTGTAAATTGAATGTCCCGTACTGCGTTTGCTTAGACTGCCTGAGCAGAAGTCCCAAACTATCTTCTGACCACATAATCAACTTTCCCAGTTTTTAACACCAGCTGGCCCTCCACAGCTCATATGCTATTGGTTACCGCTCAGACCACAGCTAGATTACCACGTTAAAACACACACTCATAGACACACAGTGTGGGTAAAGGCTAGATGACAGACTACTAGGAAACCACTGCTGTAATGTTGATGATTTGATGTGGCTGGTCTGTGGTTGTGACTGCCATATAAAGGCCACACCACCACTGAGAGACGCCACAGTACTTTACCTCCAGTGGATTCCTGGTCAGTAGAATTCAACAGAAGTGGCCAGGAGGAAAATAAATATGTCAAAGATATAAAGATTAGATATATTGCAAGTTCCAAAGCTTTGAGCCCTAGGCAACACCAATATACAACCCACTCCTTCTCCAGCCTCAAGGCATCTTCAATGGTGGTGGGAATTCCTCTTATTGCTCAACTATGCATCAGGCAAATGGATTCTTAATTTTAACTGTGGATTTCTGCAAAATTGCTTAACTTATGCCATCTATGTTTGATAATGTAGCCCTGACATTGACCAGAAATAACATCAGAGCAGCCAGGTATGTTCAGTAAGTCATTTGTGATTGTTGTAAGCTCGATCAAATCCTCCACCGAAACTAAACAGCAAAGACGGAATGCAATTTGAGACAAGGAGCAACAGAATTGCCATTCTGTTATACTATAATTATATCAGCTCCAGGTTTCGATGGGTAGCGCTGGCAGAAAATGTTGTATGCTATCCACAAGCATTTAGGTCAAGTCCCAGATCACTTTAGCTGCCCATGAGGAACAATTAAATCTGTTGTCCTTTTGTAGTTACATCTTAAGTCTTGTTAGTTAGTGCTTTAATGCGGTTGTGTTGTATCAGAACACTATCCTCCCAAAACCGCCTGAGGTCCGTTTCCACGCTGCCAGGGCGTCTGTACTTTGCATTCCCCAGAGAGCAGTGGTTATGTGCTTGGATGTGATGGTGTTGTGTCAAATCACTGCAACATGAGTCTAAAGCAGCTTGAGGTCCCATTTCCACACTGTGGCGTCTGCCTGAATGCACACAGGCTCAGTGAGCACTGGTTATCTGGTAATGTGTGTTCCACGCTCATACTTTCAAGATGTTCTGAGGTTCTGATGGAAATCCACCCTCAGATACTTAGAAATATGAACTGGGAGGTTTGGTGTGGTCTGACTCTATGTTCTGTACCACAACGATCATGTTTCAGATACATAGCTAGAGATCAGAATGTGGCTTATTAGATGCAATGTTTTTGCTTACTTAAGTCTTCATGTTCCATAAGGTATGTGAGGCATCTGTGTTTGGCAGTCGGAGGCTATACTTAAAGTTGGTTAGCCCGAGTGCACGCATCACTTTTGTTTTTATTCAGTGTTAACTGTCTTTCATGTTTTGGGGGATGCTGTGATTTCCATTATGAGCCTTAAATCAGATGCATGTGGAGACATCTGCACAATGTTCATCTCAACCTTCACATGCTCACCTGTCTTTTCACAGATATCAGTGAAGAGCGACACATGGTCATTGGAAAGGCTAGCTTAGTTGGGCAACATAGTGAATATCCCTGTTTGGGGCATTTAAAGAGTCTTCTTACATATATCTTTTGAAGAACTGAAGTTATTCTAAGCCTTCTTCAAAGGTCCTTGAGTCCACTGACAAATGATGCAATGCTATTATGTGTTGTATGTTAGCGAACATATCTTAGGTAGTAAAAGCTTCAGCTTCAGCTTGTGTTAACCACAGACCTTATGCTTATGCTGCCTTCAGGCATCTAACCAAAAAGTCCATTCAAAATGCTCGCTGTTTATGAGAGGTTAGGTCCCAGGGTGCTAAAATGCTAACTTCTTTCCACGTTTAAGAACTCATTCCTGTGGAGCTCTATGGCAGGCATTGCTGGACCTGTATTCTACTGTGATCCTGTGATTTATGCCTTATGAGTCTGCTGGTGTTGATGAGAGCATAGGATAGCTGTCCCTCTATGCATACATCCTAAAATAACTGGCTGGCAGTAAGCTAGAGCAGTGACAACTTTGAAAATATAACACTTTAGGGTTTTTTAGATGGCATAAATAGATGTAGCTGGAGCCCTTATCCACAACAGTGCTTTGTATTAGCGTCTGTGCTGAATCCAAATTCTGTTTCATTTTAATTACAGTTAACAATTGTAGTATGGCTTGATCTAGAGTATAATAAAAGATCGGCTTACCTCCTTAATGGGAAAACATCACCAATTAAAATAAAAGTAGAAATATGCATGATATTCATAGCATTCCCAAAGATATTTTCAACATTGCATGATGACTGTTGTGTGTGTAAATGCGGTGATAATGTATGTTCCCATAGACTTTACTGCTGTCTTTTCTCCCCACCCCCCATCCCTAAATGATGACAGCAATCCCTTTTAACAGCACTCTTCTCTCCCCTTTCTCTGTTGCCTGTCTGTCTGTGGCTCTGCCAGTGTTTATATCCCAGGGCTTGGTGGCTAGCTGATATTGTGTTTTGCGGTATCATAGCTTCATTCTTCCAAAACCATATGAAGCCCCATTTCCACACCCTGACATCTGTTGTCCATATCGTACCCTAGGGCTTGATGGCTACTCACTCTGGTCAGTGTTTACCAGCTATTGTGTTTGTGGAACCAAAATGCTGAGGCTCCACTGGCGCCCGAGGTTCCAACGTGAGTCAGCTTCCAAATAGTAGGCAGCATTATCCCCGGGCAGACTCCTCTTGCTCCATTTTCCAGTCTCTAATTCACTAGACTGCAGTTACTATGTTGTGTTATAGATTATTTGTAAGGAATCCATTTTCAAACCCCAACTCTCCATACATCCAACAATACGTATGATTATTAAATTCAAGATTAAACACTAGGTCTTTTCCCATGACATGTCTCATTGCCTGTTGGTGTGTGTTTTTTTGTATTTTGGAAGTCTAGTCTGTTGTAGTGTAATGGTGCCAAATGTATTACAATTTTTCCTTCTAGCATGCAAAGGCTTCCAAAATGTGGTTTATTTGGCAATCTGTCTATTATTTGGTAGCTTACTGGCAAGCTTAACGTTTAGCTGATTTTAGAGACTGATTGGGTACCAAATATATTCATTTTGAAAGGATTAAGAATCCATGTGTATTACTATGTGATAGTAGCATCATACTATTTCAGATTATTTGGATGGCATATGTTTTTGACAGAGAATGTTACATGTTTAAATTCTCTTTTGATACTACCACTGGTGGTTCCCAAATTTGGAATAATTCTAATTCTGATCTGATTCAAAGAGTTTGTTACTACTGGCTTATGGACAAAGCTTTTAACTCTGAGACTTGTGGGAGCTTCGGCTATCCTTGATGACAGTCTTTCAGAGGCTGTAACAGGCTGAGTTGTAAAGCTTCAGGTCTCTCATTTACAGACATGCCCACTTAGTGCTAATACCATGCAGTTTGGGGCATGGCTGTGTGATGATTTCCCCATATTAGCCCTATATTCCATTGAGACCACTTTTTTTTAAATTTGACCTCACTGTATAGAATGACCTGCTGTGAACTTCAGAATAATCACAGCCACAAGGAACTTTATAACCACAAACTAGATGGCTTTCCTTTATATTGCCATTAAGGGTGTTTCTCAACAGTTCACTGCCCACTTTAACCAACAAAATCTCTGACAAAATCTCCAAATGTCAAAAGTTGATCGCTTTTATTCCAGTGGTAAAAAAATGGTAAAAACTTTCACCAATCTTCGGCACCCAATGGTTTCAACTCAAACATTTCTGTAACAACATTTGAGGCAATAGCGATCATGGCAATGGCCCTCACCAAGGTCAGTTGTGATGTTTTATACCCACAAATACACACTGACCTGAGATTTATGACAATAAAAATCAACACTGTGCAGACAGTGTCAGAGTTGCCATAGGTTTAAAGCTTTTAGGTGATGTGCACCACTTCCATGTGATATCTGCTGTTGACCTGCGATCTCCCCCTAAGGGCCCCCTGTCAACCCCTGAAATCGACAAAAATATGTGTCTATGTGGGTCTTACTGTGGTAATTTGGACATTTATATTCAAGCTTTTCAATTTTCATGATTACAAATTTTTATTACCTACATTTTCCTTTATCATTTCCCATTGTCATTTTCATTTTAGTCTCTTAAATTTAAACTTTCGGATTAATCATTTCATTTCCAGCTTTCCACTTTTCCATTCTAATTCTCTCCCTTCATTTTCCCTTTTAATTATATTCCTGTGAAAAATGATGCTCCAGTGCACTAGACTAAAGGTTGCATATACAAAACCCAAGCCATCTGGTTACCTCTTTGTGGAGAAAGCCAATGATATTTGCTTTTTCCCATTATCAGTGACTACAGATGAAGTGCCCTTGAGCCAGACCTTTGCCCCCCAGCTGCTGCAGGAGTGTTGTTCATTCGCCAGCATTGTAGCTGCTGCTTCCCACAGCAGACTGCAGAGAAGGGTTTGGATCTCGGCTGACTTTGTCTGCATAAAAGTTTCGAGTTAAATCTCATGTGTCTGCCAAGATAAATCGTTTATTCCCCAAACTAGTCCACAGTGTTGAAATCACCATTTGTCAAGGTCTGTTGTTTGGTACTGTCTGTGTTATAATAATAGCGCCGTGCCTCCATACTGTGGATGCATATCCACGGTGCGCTGTCTGCTCAGCCAAGCACTGCAAGAGAACAGGGCAATGGACAGATTACACATAATTACCTCGTGATGCTTGTTAGGGATTAGGTTTGTGTGTGCATGTCCGTGCTGTAGTGTATGTGTGCGTGTTTGTGACAGCCACCGTCCATCAGTCACCATATTTGTTTTGTCACACCACACCTGTCCCCGTTACGCGCCATAATCTGGCTAGATAAATCACATTATGGTTCGGCGGGGCGACTGAGCGTTACACTGCCACAGCCCCGCCGGCGGAGCCAAGCCAGCATAATAAGTTTCAATTAAACCCCCAAGATGATGCGTTTGGTTGGTGCCTGTTGTGGTTCTGTTTTTTTCGATCTCTCTTTATTTCATTTTTAGTGTTTTTCAAAGCCAAGAGGGTGATTTTTCTTCATTAAAACTTAAATCACCTGATATAGTGTGTGAATGTCTGTGTGTATTGGTAGCTGCGTGTGTTGAGTGTTGCTTCGCCTGTGGAAGCCTGTGTGTTGGCTTTCATATTGGTGTCTCTGCTATTACATGACGGCCAGCCATTTTCAGTCTTCAGCCCTTACCATTTGCTCCCCTTTGTTTAGGAGGGTGGTGGTGGGTGACAAGGGATGTTCAGGGATAGATTTAATATCCACAGTAGATCCCACATAAAAGTAGTGTAGGGATGTTCAGTTCAGGAATGTGGTCCAAGTGTTATTGGGCATAAATCAGAAATAAATTAAAGTTGCTGCTATAAATTGTAAATGGGATGTTATGGTTATTCTCATGCACATTTCAGTGTCACTGGTTGTTGCATTATTTTTGGGGTTGATACTTCTATTTCCTGATTTCCTAGTAACCTGTCCTGGGATCACCGGCAGCCCAAGGTGATTCTAACATGGTTGAATAATTGCTGATAATGATGGAAAAAAAAAATATATTTATATATAATGACTTTTGTTCTGGCAACTGCTGAGAAACGCCCTGATGATCAATGATTGCTAGAAGGCTGTTGAAACATTTAGGGGTTAAATTGGTTAAATGAGGCAGCATATGAAACTGGAGATAATGTGAGTGTGTGTGTGTGTGTTTATGCATGCATGAATCTAATAACGCGTTAACGCAAAATACTTTTAAAGCCGTTAATTGCTTTTAACACATGCAAGTCCTGTGAGTACGACCCCTAGGCCCGCCCCGTGGGTTGTGATGTCACTGAGCAATGCAGCAGTATCATTGTGGATGTAGAGCAGAAACAACTCTCAATGAGCACAGATGAAAAAGTTCAGCTTCAACAACCAAAGTCATCTGCATTTACTGTCGATGTAAATGAGTGACCACAGAGTGTGCCAGTGTCTGACAGTTTGGATTTAAATTAGTAAAAGGGAATGTTTTTGTGAGCATTTATTATCCCCATATGAGGAGGATCCAGGGAATGATCTTAAAGTTTGGGAACATTTAACTGTGTCTGAGGCTCTGGTGCAGATCAGTCATTGTGTGTTGAGCTGTTTATAACCTGGGATGTTTAGTTGCACTGACACGCCGTGTTAATATTACATCATAAGTGATGTTACATTCAGGGCATTACACCCATCTGTTTGTTGATGTGCTTGAGTTTGCCATGTTCGGCTTCCTGTATAGGTTTTGAGGATGCCGTCCCTTTAAGATTATCCTGGATAATTGTCATTCTCTTGGACTGTTGCAATAATCCAGCAAATGTTACCACTTCCATGTGTAAAGACTGTTAACAACTTAAAAACATTTCCTTTAAGATACTTTTAGAAAAGGTTTAAAGGGTGCAAATAATTTATTATTAGTTAACTATCAATCATGTGATTAATCTGAATAAATGTTGACTTGACTAACAGCCCTAAAATCTACGGTACTATATTGTCTCTTTCCTTTCGTCCTCACCTTTACATCTCACTGATCTTTTGACTCTTTTTCTGCGATTCTTCTCTCCTCTTCCTCCATTCTGACCACCATTCTGACCACCATTCTGTGTCCTCTTGTTGTTCCAGTTGTTCCCTGAGACGGGGCCTCGTCAAGGCGGAACCAGGGTGACCATCCTGGGGGAGAACCTGGGACTCCAGTTCAGGGACATCCAAATGGGAGTCAGGCTGGGCAAGGTTCCCTGCATAGCTATTGAGGAGGAATACGTGAGCGCAGAGAGGTACGTTGAGGAACAGAGCACACACACAAACACAGACACACACACATACACACACACACACACACACACACATATACACACAGACCAGTACTTCTCTAATCCTGACCAATCAAACGACAGAAAAATGTTTTGTGTCGGTGCCCATGCAGCCACATGAGCAGCTGAAAAGATAATGACATTAGTTATTGTGTGTGTATATGTGTGTGTGTCTGAATTCCATCTGTTGTTCCCCTCCATCACTTCTCACATATGCTCTTCCCTTTATTTTTCTCATCCTGACATTTACTCCTCTGCAGGGTCCTACACGGCTGAGGAATTGAGTTCACGCAGATCAAACAATCCCTCTGTAGTGCAGTTAGTTGGGAAATGATGCGTGTTGAGATAGAGGGCATCTCTACTCAAATATTACACACACATCAGTTATCTACACATTATTCGTGACATCCATGCACCACTTCAAACATGTCTAGGATCTTGTATTTTTTTTTTTTACATGACTTTGAGGGACCATATTTTTCTCCTGGATATCTATCGCAGTTTTAAACGTGTTGGAATTGTTTCAGTGTTTTTAGGTTTAGGTAAGTAGGCTTGTGGTAAATACTGAAAATAGCATGTCATGATACAGACATGTAGTTCTGCAGTTCTAAAAAAGGCTGCAGTTTCTGATAATTTATGTGGAAAAAAAAAATGATATAGCTTTGGGGAAAAAACTTCCGCGTTAGGCGTTCTAAAAGACAGTTTAAACTATATAAATAATTAAAAAAATATACGTATGTGAAAATGTGCCTTCTTTGAGCCCTAGTCATAATTACCGTATTTTCCGAACTATAAGGCGCACTTAAAAGCCTTAAAAAAAAACGAATGTGCGCCTTATAATCCGGAGCGCCTTATATATGGAGTGAAACTGTTAGGGCCGACTCGGGGACCGAACCCGGGTCACTGGCTTGGAAGGCTGGCGAGTAAACCACTGAGCTAAAGTTTAGTAGAATTGTTTCATTTCTCTTCATGCGCCTTATTGGCCGGTGCGCCTTATATATGAAAAAAGATCGAAAATAGACCATTCATTGACACTGCGCCTTATAATCCAGTAAAATCCCACGGAAAATACGGTAAACATGATAAACTGGCCTCAGGATGCTCTGCCAGCTGTGAAAATGTAAAAAGCTTTTTTTCAGTTGCCCATTAATGAAGATGTCCAAATGCCCTCTAGAGTGGCAGAGGAGAACACATGAGAGGTGACCATTAGTGTGCCCTCTAGAGTGGCCCTGAAATTATAAAGGGCAGTTAAGACAGCACCTATCAGGCAGTGTGTCTTCATTTTTTAAAAGATATTTTTTGTCCCTATTAACCTCTTCAACTCTCCCTCCACAGAATCGTGTGCCTGCTGAATGACGCCACCGGCTACAGGGTCCAGGAGGCTCAGGTTGAGGTGTGTGTGAGAGACTGCGTCAATGACTACAGAGCCCTGTCGCCCAGGCCATTCACCTTTGTGGTAAGCACCGTACAAGGTCTATAAATTGTTCTGATGATAGTAACTGATTCGATTAAACCTCATCACTCATGGAGCAAAAGGTTCAAGGAATTCACATATGGCTTGAAAGAGCTAATTAATTATATTTTGTTTTGGAGGTATTGCAGAGTGTTTGTTGTTATATTTTAGCTGCATCAGTTCAATGAAGGATAGTTGGGTATTTATAAGCTTTATTTAATGCTGACTAGTGTCAATGCATTAGTGTGACAACAGCTCTGAGACGTTTAATTCTAATGGATAGGACAATTTGAAACTGGAACTAGCTTTCAATTCCCATCTGTGATGAACAACTACTGTGCCATTAAATGTGTTACAATTTTGTGTACAGAGAGGCAAAGTTAGCACATCTGTGGCAGCAGAGTTGCAGGTAAAACCTTGGTGATGAACGAATGTGCTTTCTGTAAACCTCCACAAATTCAGATTCATGTCATCTTTGCAGATTGTAGTCAGTACTGGGTTCTCAGGCCTTTTATGATAAGTTTGTATTACTTGACATTTGACTGAAGCATAATGAAGGGAGCAAATAGACTGTTTTTTTTGCTTTTGAGAATTTACATTTATATTTTCTTGTACTTGATTTTTGCTTCTTGTTGAGTTTTTGACAATAGTGCTTCTGTAATACTATATTTGTCTCTCCTCTAGACTCCATTCTTCACCCGTATCCAGCCGTCTCAGGGGCCCATTTCTGGGGGCACCCGGGTAACCATCGAGGGAAGCTACCTGAACGCAGGCAGCTACGTCTCTGTCAGCATCGGACTGCAGCCCTGCTACTTCAAAAAGTACATTTTTTTCCTCTCAATCTGAATTACCCTTGAATTATCCCTGTGGGGAAGTTGTAACATCACAATAGAGAAGAATATAATTTAGATAAGAATAAGGCAATAAAAGAACACTTTAGATAGCAAAGCAATTTCATAATTATGACTGAAGGTACTGAAGATAATACAAGGAAGTGATACATAAAGAAAATATGTGCAAAAAAAAAATAAAAAATACTCCATGCACATGTAAGTATGTAATGAGTGTCGGGTCAGGCTGCTTTCTGCGTGTGTTGACGTGTGTGTGCATGCTTGTTGCTTGCAGACACACAGCATGTCTTTGTCTGCCATCACACTGGCTTTCCCTAATCTGGTGCACGAAAAAAATCCAAAGTATCACCACAGTTGCTTGCTTGTCAAATGCATGGATTAGCCTCTCATAGCTAATCTCTATTGAAGCAACGGTATGCTAGCTTTGATGTCACAGCACTCAGTCCTGTGCTGCAGCCTCCTCGCAGTAATCCAACAGATTCCACTTCAACACAACTGTTCGCTTAACTCCGCTCCGTCGTTATCTGTCACACCATAACCGTGGGACTGTGCGTCTTGTGAAGGTTGCTGGGGCATCGCATGTTCTTTGTGACTGGGGTTGCTATGGTTACAGACCAAGGGACTAGGGAGGGTAGATATTGTAGATTTTCTCTGCCTTTTTCTCTCCCTCACACACTCTCACTGTGAGAAGGCTGAGGCACAATAGAATGTATAACACTGCATTAACGTGTTTACACACACACACACATGCACACACACACACACACCACACGCACAGACACACACATACGCTGCGCCTGTGAAGTCATGGCCCAGAAAAGCAGTCACCACTCAACTGTGCTAAATACATATTAGATAGTGTAGCTACTGGGGACTGCGATTGAAAATGTGTTTGCCTATGGGACACACACACACATACACACACACTTTCTATCCCTCCTCCAGTGTTTGTGACTGGTACCGCTGATCCAAGTCAGTGCACCAATCATAGCAGGTATAAACTTCATTAAACATGACTTTGCATGAATTGTTTCAGCCGCTTTCCCTTCCTCCCTTCACTGAACACATCACACTTTTTTATATATATATATAAATATATTTTTTTTCTTAGTACAAGTTAAATGATCCCCCAAAGAATTATATATATTTATTTATTTCAACTGCACATCACTTTTTAACAACCTCTCACAAAATTATGAGAAATTACAATGTTTTTTGAAGACAATGAGAGTAAATACATATTCCAGAAATCCCAAAATGCCATTGTTTCTCTGCTGCTGGTACATATTTTGCATCTCACATGCCACCAGCATGTAATTCTGTGTTTAAAAACAAACAAACATGTGATTTAATTTCATTTTCTGAAATCAGGCTGCATTTTGGCTTATAATTACATACACACATCCCCGAAAGCTTGACGAGTGAGCCACATGTGTTCACTTTTAAACAGAAAAGTTTGATCCCTATTACAGCTCATATTTCCATGAGAATGTGAAGAATGAAAGAAAAAAAATGTCAAGGAAACGTTAATGATGTCACTAACGTATCTGAATGCACATATTAACATGCTGATAGGCACACTTTACATAGCTGCTAATGGCTCATGGAGCTGCAATCAAAATTCCAGCAGTCATGAGCCAACTGTGATCCAGCAGGTCATCTTGCAGGACTTGACTGGCTTGCTTGGAGGAAGTGCATTGTTCATAAGTGGGATTATTTAATGAAATTAGGCTGTTACAATATAAATTTTAAAGAATAGGACTAATTGGCTTTCCAGGCTGGACACTGGTAATTACAAGCACAGGGAGCAAGTCATTAAATGTGTCAGGACTTCAGCTTGGATGTCAGCATTTAGGGAATGTCCCTGCACCAGAAAGTAATAATTGCCTCTTTATTATAATCATTTGTTTTTTTGAATGACCAGACTTTTCCTGACAGCTCCTTATTGGGATATTCTAGAGACACTCCCTCTTTTGTTCTTTCTGCTGATGTGTGAATTGTGCCTCCAACATAAATTAATCTCACTGCAAAATTATTTTGGCAATTTTGTATGTCCTTGATCTATCTACTTATTACAACTGTGATGTAAGACTGCAGAACCTCAATGTCTATCAATCCAAAAAAGTCTTGAGACATTGTAGTTTGGAATTTAGCTTGACAGTTTGGCATAGGACGATTACATGGGACCATCTTCCTCTAACTTCTCTTTTGTGTGTCTATCCAGGAGGAATGCCCGTGAGATAGTGTGTGTGACACCGGCTGGATCGTCAGCGGGAAGTGCATCAGTCTCGGTCGACATTGACGACGCAGAGCTTCGAAACCCTGAGGTTAGGTTTAACTACACCGAAGACCCCACTGTCCTGAGGATTGAACCTGACTGGAGCATTGCAAGGTAAGGCATCATGTTGCATTGTCATTTATTTATCTGGATTATGTGATGTTATGTGACTGATGTCTTGTATTTAATAATAATAATTATTCTGTCTTCAGAATACCCAATTGTAGCCCAACCATGGCTTCTAGGCAAACTGGCACTTGGTATCTTTTCTTGGCAACTTCCTATCACACAAAACACGAGGTTTTGGTTGAGGATATTTGAATAGTTATCTGTCCGTTCACACTACTGTTTGCAGCAATTAGCAGGAAAAGTATGAGAAAGCTTTCTCAAAGCAGTTGTCTTGAATGGTGGACGAGGCATCTGAAAGCAGGTTAGGATTGAGTTAAATTAATGATGCCTTTAGAGATTTTCCATGTGGCTCAGCCAAGGCATTTTTAGTGAAGGAAATTATCAGCAGCAGAGGCAGCTTTCCTGATATGAGAGTTTGTGAGTGTGAGCTTGTCAGATATACAGCTCATTGATTGTTTGAATGGGATTGGTGATTGAAGAGGCAGCTAATACTGATCAGCTGATGGTGTGTGAGACTAGCTGATCGAGTGTATCTCAGCTTGACTCTCAGATCAGCTCAGCATGCCGTGCCGTACTGTACATCCCTGCTAAATAAATAAGGACCTTTCACTGCTCCACATTGAACATTAGAGGAGCTCCGCTGCGGCAGACAGCAAAGACTTTCACATAAAAGTACATTTACTGGCAGGGAGGGCGGGCTGAACACAGACTGGTCTGCATGTTGGAAACTTCTACCGCTACTAAAACTTGTAAAGAAAAAAAAAAAAAAACAACCTTACCTCAGTGGCTTTTTCTCAAGCCATTTCTCAGTGGATGATTTTAATATTGCTTGGTCAATGATTTCCCATTAATCAGAAAACACTGTTAACAGGCATTAAAAATCTGTTTCCACAATGTCTTTAGGAATAAAATGTTTATAAACCAATCTATGAACTATATATGAACAAACCACTCTATTCAGAGCCCTATTCAGAATATAGATGGGAATGAAAATCAAAGGTTTGTTCTTTAAAGTGGAGAAAAAGTCTGAAAAATATTCAAATTCAGGTGCATACATACAGTACAGGAGAATAAGTAGAGACCTAACTAAAGCATATCCCAATGCAGCCTTTGTAGGTGATTACCTACATTGAGACGATTATTTTTTGTATAAGAAATGTTAACATATGCGAATGAATAGTTATGATGAATTTAGGGAAAATCTACTGACACAAATAGACAACTTGTAATAAAATGAAATAAATCACTGAACTTTTAATTCATCTGAAAGAAGACATGGGTTTTGCCTGTCGTGTCTCGCCTTAATGGATTTTGGATCTTAAGTGTATCTTTATGAGCGGGTGCCAACATGTGAAGAAGGTCAAGCTTGTCCTGCAAAATGTTTATGTCTGTTACAACCACCTGCTGTTACTTGGCTGCTTTTAAAATTCTGCCCAGATTAATGGTTTTTCAGTAATACATGTCCACCTGTCTGAATAAGCCTATTTGAGCCAGCATATGAAAGGACACCTGCTGTACGCTTCTACATATATATTCGTTCTATTCCTTAATTCCTTATCTTCTTAATTTATTTCACTATGTCAAAGCAGCCAGCTTTCTTGCCCTGTTTCCCCTCGTTTTACCTCCTTCCCTCCTGTTCCCTTTCTTTCCTTCTCTGTGTTGCTTTCTCTCCTGTGGTGACTCATCAGTAGATAGTGGCAGATAGATGCAGAGCTTGTTAGAGAAGAGTGTTGATGAATCCTGCCCTGCTCCTTTTGCCCAGTAGGACTGGTCGAGAAGCAGCTGAGGCCCAATCACTGCAGTGCACACCCACTGTGAGGGTCTGTGTTTGTGTGTGGGTGTGTGTGGGGCACACAAAAATGGGGTTCTGCTTCAGAAAGCTCACTCAGGGGTAAAGATCCCGCATAGAAACACAAGCATGCACACACACACACAACCCACTGACTCCCAGAGTCCCTGATGTTTGGCCCGAGATCCCTCCTCCATCTGGCTGAGAAAACCACAAAACAGCACACACATGCACACCTCCCAAATAGCGACTAAACTGTGTGTGTTGCTTCCAGCAAGTGTAAGCTTTAATTGAGCTGATGAGCTTTAACCAGTGCCCTATGTAACGGTGTCACATATTGGCTTATGTAGACAGTATAATGAACCAGTGAGATGAGATATTATATTGGTTCATATCTGCCTTACTGTCTGTCTTTGTGCTAATACATGCCGGCCTGCAGAGCATTATCATTGTGCTTGGTTGATGATAGCAAGAGTGGATGAAAGACAGTGAGATGAGAAAAGAAAAAAATAGCAAGGGAAGGGGAAAGAGTGCATTATCAGTGGGCTTGGCTGATGATATTCCATTTAGGGAGAAGACAGAGCACTTCAAAAATAAATCAATGAGGAGTGCTCATCTGGGACACAGAGGAAAGATTTTTGGGCAGCAGCAGAGGTTAGAGAAGCAATTTTGGACCTAAATATTCAAATCTCCTCCCAGATCGGCTGGCTAGATAAAGTAGACTAATATGGGGCTTGCCATCCCCTTAGCAAGCAATGTCAAGGTTCCTCTAAGCAAGGCACTAAATATCCCTGTTTCTCCAGCACAGCTGCCTGATTGTAACCATTAGAAAACTGGATGCATTGGCAGTGGCCAAATCTAAATATAAGTGTTCAGGAAATGAGCAGGGAACTCTAAAAATATCACAAAAGTTCAAGAATGTTGGCAGAAAAGGAATATATCTTAATAGGGAGTGTGTCTTTTCCAGTTTCTACACAGATA
>JAOWBC010001714.1:4322863-4333335 GCA_028566105.1 Hypoplectrus providencianus
AACGGGGTTTTTTTTTACCCCCCCCCCCCCCATTTCTTTTTTCCCTTTTTTTTTTTTTTTTTTTTTTTTAACAAAATGTCATGTTGAATATCGGAGCGATGCGATGTGATGGCGGGGGTGGTGGAGTTAGTCCTTCGTCTGACAATAGCCAAAGAAAAAATAGAGCTGTCTGTTCCAATCTCTTCTGCCATGTGTGTGTGTGTATATGTGTGTGTGTGTGAGTGCGCAGTACTCCATGTACAAGTGTTTGTGGTTCCTATGTTTGTGTCTATGTGTTTGCGTGTGCTGTATGGAGCGCTGCAGAGAAGGGCACAGCTGTAGCATGATAATATTCCCCATGTAGAATGACCTACATACAGGGGACCCCATTGGGTGTCCAGACATACTGGGCCTATGTGTGTGAGTGGGTGCGCGGAAAGAACTGCTGTCTGTGTGTGTGTGTCAGTGTGTCCCTTCAGATGCTCAGCTGTGTGTTGGCAGCTGTGTGCCTCCCTTGAGTTTTCGAAGAAACTTGTTTGTTGTTTTGGCCTTCAGCTTTTTAAGTTCCTCCATCAGTCCTTCAGTCTGTCAGGAGAATAAAAATAGACAAATGCCTAGAAAATGTGTCACCAACTTATTATTACTTATACTTGTGCCGCAGTCAAGTCATCTGAGGATACTTTCCCCCTCGATAATTATACCAGATTTAGCAGTGACCCCTTATGAGATGCTAAATATGCACTTGCAATGAGGGGCAACAAAAGAACCTTTTGCCTCCAAACGTCCTGTCTCATAGATACATTTTGCCTTTGAGGCCTGCTGGATGTTCTCTTTGTAAGCAGATATTTTGGGGTGACCCAGATATTCTGCCCTTAACCTTGAATCAATATTTAAAGTCTGGTATTCAAACTAAGGCCCTTATAAGACCTCAGTTCCAAAAGAGTTTAACCATTAAATATCTTAAACATACGCTGCTTGGGACTCTTCCATGTGGAGTTTGCATGTTCTCCCTGCGTCAGCATAGGTTCTCTCCAGGTTTTTCTCACACTCCAGAGGCATGCAGGTTAGGTTTATGTAGTGACTTTTTCCATAGAAGGGAATGGGAGCTTGATTGTCCATCCCTATGAGCCAGCCCTGCAAAATCATCCAATTTGGATATTTGAGATATCAAATTGCCAGTCAGACAGACATGCTCCATAGAAAATATTGTTTTGGCACTGCAGCAGAATTATTCCGTTTCTGTTTGCATCAGAGGACAATTTCAACAAAGGTAACACCAGCTTGTATTAGCTCCCAGTGGCTCAGGTACTGGAGGGGTCTCTGCTGATCATATCCCCTACTGGCTTCTCTCCACTGCATTCCTTCAGCCTTTGGCTTAAAAACATATCACAGAATGTCAAAGTCAACCAAAAACACTAAAGTAGATCCTTGTCTATAAGAGCCTACTTTGGGACATAATTTCTTCTGTTGGAACCTCGACTAATTTGCAAAACAGGTAAAGAGAGCAAGAATGGTTCTGAGTGGCATGAGTCTGCCCCCTGGATACCAAGCTTAAAAAGCACTTCTTCCTGATCTCCAATTCAGTGATGGTGCAAGATGAAGGAAGAACAACAGATTGTACAGCTTCAAATAGTGCAGGGTTTTGGACACTAAGTTGTACGAAATACTTACCAGTAGTGTAATGGATTGCTCAGCTAATAACTTTTTTGCCGAACTTTGATGTCAGAGTTCGGACCAATTTAATTCCTAACATAGACAGAATAGTTCAATGACAGCTGGCTGCTGTGTGTGGTAATATTAATACGCATCATTGCATTTACTGACTTTTTCAAGAAACAAAAAAAGTTGGTTTCAGATATGCACAAAGACCATTGTTTTGCATTGTAATAGGTGACCTTTCAGTGTACACACAGTTTTGTGGAATAAAAGCTTATATTTTCTGGATCCTGCCACCTTGCTGGAACTACCTTTTCTACGATAGGAACCAGCAACACCTCTGAAACCGGAGCTCCGCAAGCAAGCTAAAAGCTTTTGCTACACTACCAGCAAGTCAAAAAATTCTTACTACCCTTTTGAAGCACAAACTGAGAAATATATTTCTTTGATCTACCATTAAGACTCAATGGACAAACAGGTGTCAAATTTCTCATTGAATCTCCTTCTTTGCACCCCGATCATGTCCATGCAGTTAATTGGCTATTTAATCTTATACAAGCTAATCTAATTTTCTCTACTGTTTCAAATTCAATTTGTAGGTATTGCCTACATTGATATTGATATAACAGCTTCTCTATTTCTTTAAATCAGACTTTGAAGCTCTTGTAAGTGCACTTCTATGTTAACATTATCAAAGTGCATAATCATACCTCATTTTAATCGGTTATCAACCCCCCTAGTGCATAGCTTGATTTGATAGATTCCAGCACTGTGAGTTTTCTCTCTCTCTCTCTCTTTGAGACTCACTGAGCTTATGTAAATGTAGTTAGTCAGAAAAAAAACATAACATGTGTTTGACTTCCCATAATTACCAAGACTCCTTGGGGAGAGATTTAAATACTGGTGATTACTTTGTTTGATTACTTACACTGTGTATGGCGTCTGTGTGAGTGTGTTCTGGGTGTCTTCAGTGTTTCGTGTGTGTCTGCCTGCCTCCAGCGCTGCTTTAACCTTGTTCACACCGTTCACCCTCTGACCTAAATCGGTTTGTTAAAATTGACATTTATAAATGAGGACATTAACGAGAAAATGTCTTGTTGTAAAAGCCAAATATTTGTCCTAAATATGGCAAGCATGCAGAAGGAAGGTGAGACAGTCAAAGGTAGTTTTTGAGATCTTTATAACCAAAATCCTCTGAAGCTGCTGCCCTGAAGGCAAGACTTGAAAACCTTTCCTGCAAGAAATGTTCACAGCAGTTGAGGTGATGTAAGCCACCCCCAAGTATCAGCCTGTCAAAGATCAGCCTGTTTAGTGTGAGTACAGAGCAGATGAAAATTTAATGATCCTTGTGAGAGAAATCGGGTCAACCAACTTCTCTTTCATCAGACCACCAAGTTTCAATCTCTTTAGACCACCTTATCAGACCTGGAGAAAAAAAACAGGTAGTGGTCTCCTGTTTTTTTGTGTCTGGCGAAAGAGAATTTGAAAGGGGAAAGTAAGTACTCATTTCCTCTCCCTGAAACGAATGTAGTGGAGCTGCTTTTGAGCAATGCTTTGAAACTTGTAACAGTATGGAGGACCTCAGAGGCAAATTAGAAAAAAAAAAATTCAAGAGATCCTGTTTTTTTGCCCCAGTGATCTAAACAGTTTCTTTCATGTATATAGCAGGTAAGACCAGATGGAGAAAAAGGTTTCCGCAATTACTCCAGTTGAAAAATCTAAAGGCTGAACAGGTTTGTTTATATTAAAAAAAATGTTAAAGCAGGTGATTTTAAGTGGGGGAAAAGTTGTTTGGACTGAAAAGTCTATTCATCGGCACTAACTAGGGTTGATTAAAAATACATTTCTTATCAACAAAAAAGAAGAAGACAGACATGACAGTGGTGTAAGATAGAACCAAATACAATTCCTAAGGAAATGTCTTAAAATGTAAAGAAAATGAAATGCTCATCTTTTTTTTTTAATGTATATTTAATTGAAAACTGCAAAGGAAATATATTTTGTCTTGTAGCTAATAAACTTTTTAAAAATATATTTAGTCTGGATTCTGATTTTGAAAAATGTATGTGTTAATCTATGTTTAACACAGAATACCAAGCAGTCTATGTAAAAAAGCTATTGAAAAAGAATGAAAAAAATAATAATTTCACCTGTTTGTGAAAAACAAGGCTTTCATAAAAACATGTGTTTCCCCCTTCATCATTATAATGAGTTGCCTGTTTGTGTGTGTGTGTTCAGATCCGTGCTGGTGGGTTCGAGTACTCCCCAGGGACTCTTCACATCTACTCTGACAGCCTGCTGACTCTTCCTGCCATTATCGGTATTGGAGGGGGCGGCGGCCTGCTGCTGTTGGTCATCATCGCCGTGCTGATTGCCTATAAGAGGAAGTCGCGGGACGCTGACCGCACCTTAAAGCGTCTGCAGCTCCAGATGGACAACCTGGAGTCCAGAGTGGCCCTGGAGTGTAAAGAAGGTATGAGATTGGTCAGCTTCCACACAAAATTTACATTCATCATGTGATTCTGCCTTCATTCAGTTATTCAAGACTCAAGCAGGCATTTTTTTTTTGTTCCTGTCACATTTTACTCAATGTGGCTTTGGTTTTTATTGCAATATACAAATCCTGCACCTCTCTTGAAACAAATCATAAACTTATCTGAGAAAGTGTGCTATGAGAAGTCACATGATGGGAAGGTTGAGGCTGTAGGCACCTGAAATGTTTCATAGTATTGAATGTGTTATCAGCGGTTATCAGCCTAACAGGTAAGAGTTACACTTATCCTGCTCCACCTTCCTTTAGGTTCACATGGTCGTTGTCAACCTAATATATGGGTAGCTATATGCACGTTTATTGTTATGTGCAGACCTCTATTGGCTGTTGGCTGATTATTACAGGCACGAAGGAAGAAGTGGCATAATATAAAGGGCAAAAATGCCTTAAACACAGGTTTTCCACCCAGAAGCCTGGGCTTTGAATTCCATCTAAAAGTGCCATGTAATTGTCACAACATACTTATGTTCAATAACATAAGGTATTCAATCCAAAACCATGATCTATTTTCTATCCAATCATGAAGTTTGTTTTTCCTTAGCATAACAATGTAGTGTTGGCTAATAAAGCTAAGAAACTGCGAATTTAATGCCATTGCAACCTTCTACTGATGTAGCAGGTGGAGCAGGCACCTTCTAACCCATATGCATTGTCCTGATAACCACTGATAAGAGCCATTCAGTGTTCAGATACCATTGAAAAGACATTTCATGAAATGATAATGCAGGCTGAAAAAATTCAGAGGACATTTCTAGAGATTTGATTTATAAAGGGGAAATGTTATAGCCAGAGAAGTCATGTTGAGACGGAGAGATTGGTGACAGAAAGGTGAATAAAACTGCAGACGGAACAGAATTGCTGTTTGATGTTGTCGTCATCACTCTTGCCACGGTTTCTGCGGGATATGTTCGCTCAGGCCAATGTGTAACTGTGACATAGCTGATTCATAGACAAAAATAGGAACACTGCCATCATCAAGCAAGCGAACCATGTGGTGTTGTTCTAACAGCATGATGTGTCGTCTCCCCATACTGCCGAGACACACAGATGGATGACAGATCGAGGGAAAACAATGTATACATCGCTTTAAAGCTCCTTAGCGTGGATTTTTTTTTGGTCAGCAATGAGAGAGATGAGGTCACAGCAACAAGGGTGTTGTTTTGCAGAGAAATGAGAGGTAAAATGAGTGAGAGGTAATGAGAGAGAAACATTTGGACAAAAGACAGACTGGGCTGAGAGGGAGATGATGAGGTCGGAGTTTTCGTAGCAGAGTGTAGATGGCTGATGTATGGACAGCCCAGGTGTTTACTCTCCATATACTGACAGGTTATAATATGATCACACTCCAGCCACGGTCAGAGCTCTATCAGCTGCTTGGGATCATTCATTTAGCCAACACAAATCTACAACTGCAGTTTCAGGGTGTTCTTTCTTCAGACTATTTGAATTCATGTAAAAGACAAAACAAAAAGGAAACACTCCGTTTTCCAGGAAATGAAGCATGGCCTTATTTTCACCCCGCCCCGCCTGCTGTACTCCCAGCTGGCCTATAGAGACAAGACAGTGTGTGTGGGCGGAGGAACAGATGAAGTGGGCGGGCCGCCGCTTGTGTGTGTGGTAGGAAAAAGTAAGCGTGTGGGGTCGGCTCCGCTCTAAGAGTCTGTAGGGGGAAGAGACAGGGGACGTTTGGTTCAGTCATCCATGAAAAGCAGACATCGCGCTGTACACTGTCATCCAAACTAGCATATTAGTGGTCATGGATGATTAGCGACACATTGGAAAGAACAACGGCTGACTGGCAAGTGTCACTTTTTGGTTCAGGGGAGGTTATATAGATGTTTTGAGATGTTTTCTACCATGGAAAAGCACATTTATTCACACGTTAACATGAGCGCACCCTATGTTGTGGCATTTTCTCTCTTCACTTCTATTTATATATTTCCTTTGTGTAGTCATATCAGAAACATGGAGTTTTCCCCAGAAACACCTACCACACTCAGTGTTAACAGCCACGAATGTGAAAGCTCTTAACAAGTTCAATTATAAAACTGATTGTCGCAACAGGTGATAATGAGATATTAATGAGAATGAAAGTAACATATGTGTTTGTGCTTTCACCAACACTCGGCGTATTATTAAATACTGGGGAAACTCTCCACTTGAGCAAGTGATTATGTTCCCTGGATTATTAGTTTTGCTCAGATTTGTCATAATATGTATGTGTTAGTGTGTCTGTCATAAAACAGCATTATGCACTTTCATGATAAGACAATAGCTCTAATTTAAAAGCTACATCAAAGACTATATCATCAGTTTGAATAATGTTAGCTTTACCATTTAGGTTGGTTACATATACAATACAAAAACACATACAATAATCATTGTGTTTGTTTGTCATTCGTATATGTTGCTGAATAAACCTTCGACATTTATTTCACATAGTGGACAAACTGTTGGCCTGAAATTAGACTATCTATCTTAAAAAAAAACAAAACAAAATGAGAAGTTGAATCAATAATGCAGCTTCTCTCAATGTAAAACTTTTAAGAATCTTCATGGAAAAGTCAGAGGCCTTAATAACACCAGGACATACAGGCTGTACAACTTTATGGTGGCAATTCTGAACTTATTTCAGCAAACTTTATGTAACTGACAAAGTTGTTATTTCTTGCTGTGGTTGCATTTGTTTTGCTTTCAGTCATGGTGATGCATTTGCAACTTAAACAGAATCAAAATAAAGAAAGTTCAGCTTGAATCTTTCAACTGATTATTGCCACATTGTCTGGAGTTAAGCTAAAGTCATAAGAAGTGTTTCCAAAAAATGCCTGTCTTTCAGGACAGCATTGGGAAAGCTCCAATGAAACAGCATAACTTAATAAAACTTCCTCTATTGTGCAAAGAAGTTTTCACAGTCAATTGAGGTGGTTGTGACTTCTACTTTTCTACTGGTGGATTTTAGCCGATACCACTAGCTTCCAACACACCTGAACTTTAAATATTGTTTTTTAAAAGGCTTACTTAAAATTTGCTTGACAGTTGGATAGAAGCATAACTGTTTGAAACATCCTGATCTATTATTTTAATGGACCTTGCAGCCAATTTAAAGGTCAGAATGATGACAGGTTTATCATATGCATTGCCTGCTTTTTCTCCCCTCTTTCTCCTTTGCCTTACATTTATCCACTCATCTTCCTCTTTTCTTTCTTGTCATTCTAATCACTTACGTCCTCTGAATTTCTTTTCCCCTACCATCCTCACTTCTCTACCTCCCAATCTTTCTTTCTTTCTTCTTTTTTTCTTCCCCTTATCTTCTGTGCTTCCTCTCCTCTCCATCTCTCTAGTGGACCAAACAGTCCAATAACAGCTGGGAGAAATTATGCATGAAAACTCATCCGTCGCTCTCTTAATAATTATCCACTCATGCAATTAATTGACTTTCCTTTCCAGGAACTTTGTTTTCTGTCTCCCGGTTCTCCTTCTCTCTCCCCGAGCTAGCTTTACCTTTCTATTTCATTATGTTTGGGTCTTTTTTGAACAAGCAAAGATTGGATTTGTCGGGGCTAAGACACCAAAGAAGTAATTCAGCTCACTACGTTTTTCACCTCTGTCTCTTAAGTTTTATTTCATGTGTACCAAAAAAAAAAGAACCCTAGTTAGGCACAAAAACTGTAGACATCACATCGTTGCTCCTTGAACCACACATAATTAACAATGCTTTGCTAAAACGAACTGAGTTGGTGATATTGGATCTACCATAATTCTATCTGTCTTCTCTGAGTTCCAGTCCTCTTGCCATAACTGAGCATCATATAATTACTGAATTACCCTCCAAATTATTTACATAAAATAATGAAACCGACTTTACTGGTGTCACGTTTCAGTCCGTTCATGTTGGATTCGGAATATTCTCAGGATCAACTCTACAGAATGTTTCCTGATAGTTCTAACATGATACGTCAAATAAATAGATCAGTCTCTTACCAGAAAGATCATTTTTGTCTGTTCTTACTCCCAAATCAATATGTTGGCACTGTGACGACACTATCTCCAATTTTTGTCTTGAACAATCGTCAATGTCAGTGTTTTCTATGACTTTGCCTTGACTCAGTCATGGCTGTTGGACTTGGTCTTGACTTGAACTAAACTGGAACTGCTCTCAGACCTGACTTGGTGTTGATTAAGTTGACCTTGACCACAGCACTGGTCAAGGGTTTACTAGCTTGACTTTGGGACAAATTATTATAATGACAAATTCACATGCTCTTAAATCACAAGGCAGTGTCCATGATAATTGTTTTTTAACAACCCAAAATAATGTACGATAGGAGTGCTAAAGAATGTGTGTAAAAACCGACAAACTGGTTTGTCTATTTTTTTGTAGCTTTTGCTGAGCTTCAGACAGACATCCATGAGCTGACCCAGGAGCTGGACGGAGCTGGGATTCCCTTCCTGGACTATCGAACTTACGCAATGAGGGTCCTGTTTCCAGGCATCGAGGACCACCCTGTGCTCAAGGAGATGGAGGTACGGGTCAGTACACCACCAACCGAGCTCAAAACTGAAACAAACTCACCATTAATAGCCAGTTCCAGTAGAACCATTGACTAAACCTTTGTACTAATAAACTAACATTGATAGTAGAAAGGAATTAGATTTAATGGCATGAAAATGTCCTTTTTTGGCTTTGCTACTGGATATCTTATAGCCATTATCACATGCCAGGTTTCATCAAAGACAACTGGCTTTCCAAACACCTGAGTCGACTGTAGTCAGCCTATTTATTTGTGCTCCAAAAGTCTGAGATTTAAAGCAAGAGGAACTCCAGAGATAATTCACCTTAAAGCAATCATATAGCCTACATTTTACCTACTCTGTGTTGATGTATTTAGCTGTCTGGATGAATGCAAATGACTTTTCAAGAGCCATACTATCATCATTAATTTTGATCTCCTGGGACAGATGCCCACCATATTCTCTTGATGTAGGAAAGTACAGTTTCAAAGTGAGAACTGCTTGACTGAATAGAAATGCTTTGTAAGAATTAGAAGGTAGTGAGATGTAAGAAAAAAGAGTGCATAGCAAAAAATGAAGCAAAAGATGAAGGGAAAGAGGATTATAGCAGAGAGGGAGAAATGAGACTCGGGGTTACCGGGATTCTTCTTTGCATTATACATCACTGTTAAGTTATTAATTAAGCCAGTACATGCAACCACATTGCCAGCACAGCCGAATGGAGATAGTTCACCCGATTTATGAAGACATTTTTACCGCTGAGACCAAGTGAAGTACAATTAATAGTGTGTCAACATAAACTACTCTCCTCCAAAGCTCGAAACCAGAGAGCCAAGTTTGTAATCAGCGGTATCATTAAGATGTAGAATCTGGTGCTGCTCCATTGACTTTGATTGGAGTGCTGACTTTTCGGAGTCAAGGAATAATTTGTTTGACCTTTTACAGCTTCATTTAATCGTTCTAATCCAGAAAGTGGATTTATATTCCTCGAAGAAGAAGAAAAAAAGCCCTCTGGGCGGTCTCATAGCTGCCATGACTTCCTTCTTTGATTCATTCTTCGTGATTCATCCTCTCTTATTTTTGGCTAGAAGGAGCAGTAGTGATTACTTAAATACAGTAGAATTATCCTTGGATAGAGGAAAAAGCCCATTGTGGCTTCCAGCAGAGACTATAAAGCCATAACTAATAAAGCTAAAACTACTGATAATGCAAAATGTGAAAGAATACAGTGGGGATAAAAAGTCTTGACCAATGGGAATGTAGCAGAGGGCAAACCCACTTGCTTCACTGCAGATTCATAAAGTTTTGTTAGAGCATTCAGTACCATTGTTTTATTGAATTTAATTGGGTTAAGTTTTAAACAACATGTAGGGTCATAAATATCCAAGATACCAGAGACACTAGCACAGTTTATATTTGTACCCTATGAATTATATTCCGGACAACCTTTAGATGAAAATGTGATAGCAGCATAGATTATGACATGTTAATCAAACATGTAGAACAGGTGGTAGTCTGTTTATTTACTTTTTGTAGTACTTCCAGACAGTAAAGGTGGTTAAAAGAGGCCAAAGATGCAGTGAACACAGGTTGAAAATGAAACGCTGCTGATGAGACACATGCCAGCATTGATGCTTAAAGCCCAGCAGAAGTTGACCTTATGTATCTCCTCGTGGAATATTTGATCGGTGTACAGTTACAACCGGGACTTAAATCCAATCTTTCGCATTTGATTTGACCACCAAGGTGTTGGCAGGTTTTGAATGTAGCACAC
>JAOWBC010001714.1:4349157-4364647 GCA_028566105.1 Hypoplectrus providencianus
TTTTTTTTTTTTTTTTTTTTTTTCAAATGTTGCCTCTATATGGCACTGTAGAGATACAGGGAATAGGAAACTGTCATTATGACGTAGTCCAGTATCTCAAAAATAAGAGACAGCAAGTTATTTTGAGGCAAGCCAAGTGTGTTGATATGGTTTTTCAGTTATATTTTTTTTCAAGTTAATTAAGGCGGTTTTTAAAATATTCACGTTTTTCCTTGACAAGGCTTGGTGTTTTCACTTATTTGATTTCCTTTTACTGACTGAAATGAGCTTCCATATGAATCATAGGAAAGTTGTGGGTGATGCTACTTGAAACAAAAGGTGCTTAGGTGATAGCAAGTCATTTGGAGTTCTCTTGCAGTAATGCATTATGAGCTTTAACCAGGCCCAAAATAGGCATGCGTCTATCAGAGTTTTTATCCAGTGTAGCCTTATTCTGATCACCACTGGGGTGCCTGAATATAGCAGGCCACTGAGACCTCTACTTGCTTTATCTGGTCATTAAATTGAGATGTGGTGGTACTTCAGTAAAGTGGGAAATATATTCAGGACTATTTGACTCACCAGAGGTCAGAATGAAGATGGTGTATGTTAAAAGGTGACCATTGTCACTTTCCCCCTAAGATATGGTGTTTTTTTTGTTTGTTTTGTTTTTTTAAGGTACAGTACGCAACCCTTGAGAAAGTTAGTTGATTTTTCAGTGTAAATCTCAGATTTTCCTAAATCATTCTCTCTAATTACACACCGTACCTTTATGTATCCAGTTCTTTGGTTACTAAATGTTTAACTATGTTAATTGGTATTGAACATAAAGTTTCCATACAGTTATTTCTCCCAACTCTTTTTTCTGAAAATAGCTGTTGCAGAAAACAGCATTACAAGGCATGTGAGGCTGAGCCCAAACAATAAAGTTATGGACTGGAAACCACAGCAATAAGCTGAAAGACACAATGAAGCTCTGTGGAACTGAGGAGAAGGGCAGTGTCTTGTCTAGTGGTCTCCGTGGATTCATCACTTCAAACAACCACAACTTATATTGGTTAAAGCCAGACAGTCTTCAGCAACACAAACCTCAGCTTCTGTTCTATGAAGTTGAGACTATCTATTTGGAGGCGTCTTGACTTGAATAAGAATGGGAACATTTGAATAAATGCATCACACAACACCTACGCTGTTTGCGTACCGGATTAGTGGAGGGAATGTTGGAGAAAATTACATTTCTGAAATCAAAGGTGATAAAATACACAGCTGTAGCTATTTTACTTCACAGGGAATATATTTTCAAAAAAAATGTTGTTTTTTTCTTTTGGTATTCATTCGCTTTATGGTTTAATTGTGATCATGTGGGATGGATGCGTGTGTGTGGAGGAGGATGTGTTTATGAGCACTGGTAAATGTTGGCCACCAGCAACCATGATGGGTTCAGAATCAAAGCCACTGAGAACCCCGCTGGTAAGAGCACCAACAGCAGGAGGCACCACCCCACTCAGCCTCTTTCACTTTTCTATCCCGTGCTCTCCCATTACTCTCCATTTCACCCCTCTCTCTCCTGACCTTTTTTTTGTCTCTCTGTCCATTTAGCCCACCCACCCCCTTTTTCCTGTCATCTCCTCTACTCTCCATCCTTTCACCATACATAAAGGGTTTGCAACATGCATCAGCAACTCTCTCTTTTATCTCTCCGTCTCCTCTTTCCATCCCCTGTGCCTTCTTCCCCAGGAGCACCAGCTAGTCAGAGAGAGTTGCCCCCCTCCTCCCATGCATATCACCTCCCCTCTCCATGCTAAATGGCGCAATCATAGATACGCATCTCCTTGTTTCGCTCTAATCAACTTTGACACTCACGCCATGAATAATGAAGCAGATGATAGAGAGAAGAGAGAGGAGGTGTGAGTCATGCTCTGTAAAATGAAATAAAGAATAATGGAATGCACTTAGTTTTAGGTGATTATTTGTCAATTTACTTGTCAGATATGAGAATCTACATGTTTTTAGTTTTACTTTATAACCTGTGAAAAGGAGGAGAATAATAGGCTGCAATATTTTTGCTTTCTGAATCACTAATAATGTTGTTACTTTTGTGACTTTATTACACAATCAGAATCAAACAGAAACCCTTCCCAGATGCATCCAAAAGACAGATTCGGGAGCAATCAAAAAATAGCAATTGTAAGGAAAATAAATTTGTGATTAAAAATGTATTATTGCCTCGATCAAAACTTCGCAAATCCATTCATCGATCATTGATTCTAAATTGTTAAAGCTAAAAAGAACTGTGTGTAGGGAACTCATTTCATAGCAGGTAGTTTGAGTGTAGTAAAATGAAAATAATAAATTTGATTTAGTCTAAGTCTAAGCATGTATATATCTAGGAACGTATAAAAACATGACTCAGTATTTTTAAGTAAGTTTAACTAAATGTTTTAATGTTGTGACAAGCAGCGGGGACTGATATTCAGAGCAGAGGACAAAACACTTGGATTTTGAAAGCAGCAAACTTAACAAGTTAGTTAGTCCAGAGTTTGTTATTATGGGTTACAAACTTGAATTAAGTGGAATTAAAAAGTAACCAAGAGTGACCATATATATGTGTGTGTGTATATATATATATATATATACATATATATATATACAGTGAACCCTCATTTATCGCGGGGGTTACGTTCCAAAATGAACCCGCAATAGGTGAAATCCGTGAAGTGGTCAATTATTATAAAGTACAGGATTACAGAACGAAACCAAAGATCAAAACCTGTTTTAAAGCCCAAGCATTTTTTTAAGAAATAAAATACAAACGTTTCCTTACAAATAGCTATGATAGTTTTTAGAAATACTGTAAAATAATAATGTTGATAATCAACCTACGAGGTTGGACACACTGTGACTCGCGTATTTCACGGAGTGTCAAGTGGAATGTTTATGATGTGTTTCCAGGGGGACTGATTTGAGTGACACACTCACCAGGTCTAGAGCAGGCTATTATGCTAAACTTTTGCTTATGCTTATCCTGACTCCGCTCCGCTGTCGCTTCCATCTCTACTGAAGCAGAACACAATGCGCGTTCATATACTGTAAAAAAAAAAAAAGCATAAAAAACTGCCCTAAAAAGTAAATCCGTTAAACAGCGAAGCCGCGAAAGGTGAACCGCGATATAGCAAGGGTTCACTGTATATATATATATATATATTGCTAAACTGTCACTCCAATGGAGGCTGGCAAAGAGAGACACAGTTCCCACCTAAGAGAGTTGAGTTTGAATTTGCTCAGGCAATAATACATTTTTAATTACAAATGTATTTCATCAGCAATAGATTTTTTTAAATTGCAATAAGGACCATAACTGCTGTATTGCATTATAAAGACAAAATATTAACCCCATTAAAATGTCTCTAAAAAAGAAAATTAGCCCTTTTTGTTCACTGAATTATTTCTAACAGAAGCTGATTTTTTGTCTTCATTCAAATAATTCTTTATAATAATAATTCTATTTTATGTTCCCACTTTTAGAGAGTATGCTGAGGACAGCCAGTAGTCCAGACAGCCTACGATCCCGTACACCCATGATCACCCCCGATCTGGAGAGTGGAACCAAGTTGTGGCATCTGGTGAAGAACCACGATCACTCGGACCAGAGGGAGGGCGACAGAGGCAGCAAGATGGTCTCCGAGATCTACCTGACCAGGCTGTTAGCTACAAAAGTAAGACACTCAGGAAACTGCACACCGGTGTTTTAAAGTTCTTTCTAGTCCGGGAGCCAAAAAGAAAAAAAAAAAAAACTCTCAAACTGCACTTTGGACCATTGGGGAACAGTAAAGCTCACCACTGAAACTTAGACTAATGGTGTATTTTCAGCATCATCAGCATTTTAAGGCAAAGGGATCCACCTCACCTATTTAATGATAAAGCAAGCTACTAGTACAGAGAGTCTGCAGGTCATTGCGGATTCATAAAATGTGGTAAATCACATTGTCATATGATAAAGGTATATACATTTTACATGTACACATAATTGTTTGTCAGAGGCTTTTATCACAAGCAAATATACAAAATGCAGCAGATCAAGGAGAAGCCAAGTGTCGCAACCTTTAGTTCCAGCAAGTTTACTGGTGCATGAAGCAACACACAGGTGTATATAAAATGAGAGTTTTTTTCTCAATTGAGAAAGATATAGAAAGAGAGAGGAGGATAGAGTTAAAGAGAGTGTGTTAAGTTAGTAGGCCCTCTGTGAAAAGTACCCTCGAGTTGAGTTTGGTCACTCGTCCCATCACCAGGGGAGCACACAGAAGAGTTTGGATTGAGATTTCCTAAAATAAAAATGAGAGCTAATATGCACATGGTGATGAATGAGGGTGTTCAGGGAGCTGGGTGCTGCGGTAGTGGCCACTCTGCGGCCAAGTTTCTAGTGACTTGAACTTTATGCAGCCAGAGGGAGCCACAGGAGGGCTGTGAAAAGTGGAGTGAGTCAGAGTCCCTAAAGCGGCCTGATCTCAAGATCTCCTCTGACTCTGTCATTATGAAATAATGCAAATTGAGTTGAGCAGAATATTCAGTCAGATTAGATCTTGATGTAGACTTGCAAGAGTGAGGTGGACCTGACTTGGTTGAGTTTTATTTACAGAGCAGAAGGAGGCAACCTGTTTTACGACCTGTAATGCTCGAAATTATTGTTCTCAGGAGGCTTAAAGCTTAAATTTTCAAAGCACTTTACCTCACTGTTTTGTTTTCAGCAGTGGCTTTTTATTGTTTGGGGCCTCAAAATTAAAACAACGAAGTAACTCTATCACCCTATATACTGGTAACATAATATAAAATGGTTTACACAGTGATAATATATTTTGACCAAAATCGCACAGCCTAAGATCTGTGTTTGGACACCATGGCAAAGGTAAAAAACAAAACAAAACAAAACAAAACAAAAAAAAACATGCAAGCGGATGGAGCTGATCAATTGTGGTACTGTACATTGAAAAAGGAAAGAGGACCAAGGATTAATCTCTGTGGTACACCAGGGGAAGAGTGAAGTCTGGACTCTTACCCTGCTGAATGAGTGCCCCATCACAGTTTAAGTGGAATGGAACCTCACACTTTCAAAGGGAATCTGATAGTTGACCAACACCTGCATACTTTCCAATTTTTCATAGCAGATTTGGTAGCGAGAACAGGTTGGCCGTTGAAGTATTTATCATGTTGGTCATTGTTACTAATGTTAAAGGACCCATTGTATACACACAATTCCTCACACATGGATAAACAGATCCATAGCAATTCCCTCCATCTTGGACCCTGAAGTATACAGCTGTCCTTCCTTTCTCCCATCTGTTTTTTTTCTGTTCATTGTCTCTTTCCTAATTGTTGGAGGGGGAGGGAAATATCACAATGGGCAGCGGTTACATCGCGCCGATTTTTCAATTTCCACTGGTAATAAGAAAAAACAGATTAATAAAGGGTGGGCTTGTGCTGCAGAGTGCAGGGAGACAGATACAGGAGGTGTCAGGAGGCAGGTAATTTGTTGAGGGATTGAAGATTTGGCCATGCATGATGAAAAAACAGAGAGGCAAATGCAATTGAGGAGCTCATCTTGTCCTTGTCTCTTCATGGCTGTCTTTCTGTCTGCCCGGGCGTCTCGTCTATGCAGATCTCAGTACTTTGATCGGCTACTGGGACAGAATTCATTCCTGTTCCATTTCGCAATGGCTGACTAAATACGATCCCCAAACATTTCCTCGGTAATAGATTCTGCCAGATGGAGAAGTCTGGGAAAACAAATGTGTTGTTAGGAAAATTCATTTAGCTACATTTGATGTAATTATGTTGAAGCATTGTCATTGGAGGAATGCGCTGAGGCTGAGGTTCCTGTTTGTGATTCTGCAGAGCTCAGTGGGCAGAGCGAGGCAGTCACAGAGCCTAAGTTATCACCGTGATTCCCACTGGGGCCATTCATACTAAAAATGTACACACTTATGGCCCATTCAGGTGCTGTGGATACAAGTGGCTTGAAATGGTGCGCTATATTATCTCACCCAGCACAGTCAAACTATGTTTATTGTCACTCTCTGCCTTCTATTTGAGCCTCTGATGAACAGGTAGAATTTAAATGAAAGTCAATGCAATTTTGGGGTCGTTCTGAGAGTAGGGTGGTTAAATCATGAGGGCCAGCACAACAATGCTGAACACATGAATGACCAAAATCAATATAAGTAATAAAAGAAAACAATAAACCCTCAAACAACAAAGGTCAAAGTGAGTTGGCTTAATAAGGCAATACCCCCTGTATTAAACTGTCAAAAGGAATCAGAGACAAACTGCCACCTTGTCAGACAAGAGATCTTTGCTGCTGTTTCAGTATAACAAGTTGGACCTAAATGTCTATAGCCACTCAGCAATTTTAACCCCCTGAACTCCTTGACAGGTTTAGTAGACATGTTTTTTTTTTTTCTAAAGAGTGCCCAAATTACACCAGTAATCAGCCAGAATGTGAAAAAATACAAGGTCATTAAAGCACCCTGATCCCACAAAATTACATGAAATTACTACCAAATTCTGTGCTGGTGGCAAGTGAATTTGTGAATCAGGGGACTGTGTTTTTTTTGTTGTTTTTTTTCAAAAGCACACACATAATAATACATATAGGTACGGTTGCTGGATTTAAAATAAACTGAGCGAGGCTAAGGCAAAAAACTTTCTGGCAGCATGTTGGAAGTAGAAAAAAATATACCTGATATGCCGGAAGTGAAAACACACACACACACAAAAAAAATGTGATTCACAAAACCATGCCACCAGCACGTAAACTGTTGTTTAAAAAATACAGTGAAATTTCGTATATATTGTCTCATCTAAGATTCCGTCAAAAATAATCAGTTTCTGCTGACCATATCCTGTTAAGAAAATATGAAATCCTGCACACACAAGCAGCAAGTGCTGACTAAAATCAATTCTATATTACACTGGGGAAAAACAAGAGAACCAATATCATAAAAACAGAGTACCATTAAAAATTACAGTCTAAGTCCTCCTGACAATTTTCTCTCTTTGTCCCTCTATCCTTGTCCTTTGATTCAGGGTACACTACAGAAGTTTGTGGATGACCTGTTTGAGACCATCTTCAGCACGGCCCACAGAGGCAGCGCTCTGCCGCTGGCCATCAAGTACATGTTCGACTTCCTGGACGAGCAGGCCGACAAGCACTCCATCACAGACTACGACGTACGACATACCTGGAAGAGCAACTGGTAAGTCAGAGTCAATAAATCACCTGGGATGAACTGTACTATGGGAAATGGGTGCTGTTTCAAGATGGTGCCCCATTCAGTCTAATGGAAGGTTTCCCTCCAGCACATGGAGATCTCCACCCTGATAGCATTTCCATTTGAGGCTTTCTCTCACTGAGACTGGCTCACTGCCCTCTCATATAATCCAAAATAATGTGTTTGTAGAAATTTGGTGGCTTTTCAGTAGACATTTACACTGTTTTAAAGTTATTTTTTAAAGCAAAACATTGCCTGGTTCCAGTGTCTCACTTGTGGAAATTTGTTCCTTTGTCTTTTGTAATAGTTAAATGAATATCCATGAGCTTTTGAGTGGTGGAGTAGATGTTATATAGTCTTCTACAGATGTCTGGAAAGGATTTTTTTTTCTGTAAAGCACTGCTTTTCAAAGTATTATATTAAATCAATAATCCAGGTCTGCAAATTGCATACAGAATTAAAAAAGATGCTGTGTCTTATGTTTGGCCAAAGTTTTTATTGGATAATTTAATAATATCTTCAGACAAACAGTGCAATATTTTTCCAATAAATAATTTATGTCTTTTTTCATAGATTTGCACCAACTAGGCTTTTATAAAGTTGTGATTAATTTTATTTTCCTCCAATCAGCTGTTACATTTCCTTAAGCCACAGCACCTAATGAGCAAGATTATAATAAGGCAATATAAGCCATTGGATAACTTTTAATGCACACAAACTCATGTAATTTGAACAATTAGAAAGAAAGCAACCAAAGCAAAGTCATCAAGATGTTACATAAGTTAAATGTTTGTTCTGTATTTCCTTTCCAGTCTTCCACTGCGGTTCTGGGTGAACGTCATCAAGAACCCCCAGTTTGTTTTTGATATCCATAAGAACAGCATCACAGACGCCTGTCTGTCCGTGGTGGCCCAGACCTTCATGGACTCTTGTTCAACATCAGAACACAAGCTTGGAAAAGACTCGCCTTCAAATAAGCTCCTCTACGCTAAAGACATCCCCAACTACAAGAACTGGGTAGAGAGGTAAGTTGACAGCAAACAAAATGACATGTATTCTTTAAAGCAACTATGAGGAACTGTTAACTGGGAATTTAACACTTAATACCTCTATGTGACCTATTTAAGAAACCAATAGCAAGAGCATTAATAGATGTTTATTCTAAATGCCTGCTGCATTGCCAACATGATCAGACAAAATTATGTAGGTTCTTCAGAACCTTTTTTACCTTTGAGATAAATTTTGGAGGCCTGCAGTGTTATTCTGGGCTCGCCAGAGGGAAAGAACACAGGACTACTAGAACCAGGAGCGAGCAGGGACGACTGTCAGTCCATGCTGCAGTGAAATTAGATGTTTTCTAAAGACAGTCTGGTACTCCTTCAAACACTTGCTTTTGTCCACATGCACTGCTAAACCCAGCACAAAAAAGTTCCTTCTTGAAACTGGTTGCTGGTTACTGGTTCTGGTTGCTCCAGAACCAGAAGCTGCAGTCTTCTTCACATTTATAGAAAATGTGAAGAAGAATGTGAAGAAGTTCCATGTTAGTTTTTAGAAGGTATGGAAGGTGGTAAACTTGTCTTCAAAGAAAAGTGAGATGGAGATGTTAGATAACAAAAGCTCTGTCTGTGGCATTTTAAACTTGCAATGTGAAATCAGGTCCAAGATAAAAACAATTCCTTTGACTTTCAAATCCACCTCACCTGTAAAGAAGGAAGTTAGCGATGTAAAAACAACACAGGTGAAAGATGGAGTTGTAGGAAATGTTTGCTCCCACTCTGCCAATGGAACCTCACTGAAATATGTCCTCTGGTTCACCCTTCATCTTTTATTCAGCTCCAGAATGTTTAACTAAATTCAAGATAAGTTATGCACCACTGATGCTCACCACAGTCAGTCTTGACTTTCAGGGAAGAGTCCAATTGTTTCTAAGTAGCTTTGGCAACGCAGCTCCTCCCATATCATGTATCGATGTTGTAAGAGATGATGAAAGAGATTTTTGTCATTGCCAAGAACAGAGAATATCAACTAATTATCATAAAAAAACATCTAAAACTAAATAAGTGGACTCAACTAAATTACAATATATGTCCATTGTTCATTTTCCTGTTCCTTTGGCTGCTGCAGGAGCTAAAACAACAGCCCAGGCAATTATCCTGCCACAAAGTAATTTTTTTTTATTTTCAAGCAACATACTTGAATGTGCTACAGTAAGTCCCAAGGCTTGCAGAGAGTATCTGAAGGCAGTCTGAGATAAGGATTTATAGGTGATGGCTAATTGGGTGCAGTTAAACCATGTTTCTATTATGCCTCCTAACCCACACTCAACTCCAGTCTGCCCTGCTGCAGTAAACCCAGAGATAGTTGAGATATGGATTGTGCAAACAGGTCTGGGTACAGCTCAATATTGGGATAAATTCTTAATACACTGTATTGTTTTCTGCCTGCCTCTCTTACAATGGACTTTTTGTTCCTTGAGTGCAGCCAAAAGCCCTGAGTCGATAATGTGAAGGTTGTTGTTACTCTGACCTGATGGACTTTATAAGAGCAAGTTAACCCTAAGACAAAGTAATAAGGGAATGTACGGAATGATTGTGATTAGGGTCACTTTCTTTTTAAAAGAGCTGCTAAATTAAGTTATTCCAGCCAGTGAATGAGTGGATTGAACACACTCAGCACAATATTAAGGACCAAACTTATAAAAAACAAGAGCACATAGTCACTGTGGTGTCACCCATTGATTTGTGGACAACTCTTTGGAAGTCTTGAGTTTGGCTTTATGGCTATTGCCTTCTTGTTTCTTTTATATTTCGTGAAAAGGATGACTTTGAGAAACTGTGAAGGAGAGCCTTCCTGCTAATGCTAGTGTTCGCTAGCTAGCTCTGGAATTCATGTTTGATGTGATGTTACTGTTAATAGTCATTAGTCATTAAACCTTTTAATACAGATTGAATGTCCGTGTTTGTATAGTGTGTCATAGGCATGAAAATAATATTTCAAAAAACAGTTCTGTTTCTAATTAGAAATAAAACCCCTGTAGGGTTACTATGGACAAAATCCATGTATTTGTTATTTGTTAGCACTTAACTCTCATTCTGAAATGTTTGAAGGACCCTGTGTTGATTGAGACCATGAAGTCATTGTTAAATGTTAACTAAAGACTTCAATACAATCGGACATCTATTTGAAAATCAATCGAATGTGAAGTTTGAGTCTCTTCCCACACTGGCTTCACTTTTCAGACCAGACTATGTTGTCTCCTTTTAGTCCATAATATATATATTTGGAGAGATATAAAGTAAGATGATACAAGATGACAGGTTTTACTAAAAATTTAATCTACTTGCCCCCCTTTTTCCCTTTAATAATTTGCAAACAATCCCTTTAAAATTTGAAACCTGTATTTGCACGGACATAGTCCAGTCCTTTTCAGCTCTGTATGGCTATAATATCCCTAGCATGTCCATTTGTCCAGTCAAAGTGTCCTTGAGCAAGTTGTGGAAACATCAGTGCAGTGTTGAATAGAAATGTGAACCGCTAAAGTGAGTGAAACTGGGCACCAGCTGCCACTGTTTGCTTTCAGAATATTTATTGTGTTTGGGATGGGAAATAGATGGTGCAGTGCATGAAACTCTGTCTGACCTCTCCTCTAGGTATTACTCCGATATATCCCGTATGCCAGCCATCAGTGATCAGGACATGAGTGCCTACCTAGCAGAGCAGTCCCGCCTGCACCTCAGCCAGTTCAACAGTATGTCTGCGCTGCACGAGATCTACTCCTACATCATCAAATACAAAGACGAGGTGAGCTCCCACTGGATGTGGAACAGAATCAAATAGTATGGGAAAAGAGTGTTGTAATTACTTGGTAGCCGGGTGTGCCATTGTCATTCCCCCTTTACTTGTTTTGGCTAATACCAAGAGGTCATTTTAATTCAATTACACTGATAACCAGTCCACATTGGTACAGGCTGGAAGGTATTATCACCATTAGGATGCACATTAAGGCATGAGCTTAACCCATTATGAAGCTAATGGAGGTTCATTAGAAGAGACCTGCATGTACAGTATCCTACAGCTGCTGCCGGTTGATTAAAACTCACTATTTTTGTACAAACCAGGCCAGTGTTTGTATGTTTCTTTTATTAAAGGAACAGTTCTACATTTCTAGAATTAAACTCATTCGCTGTATTGCGGAGAGTTAGATGAGAAGAGCAATACCACTCAGCCTAAATATGAAGCTGCAGAGTTGCGTTTTCACCCTGAGGTTGCCCTTTATGCAGCAGAGACTCTAGGAAGTAAATAGAAAAAATGGTACAAGAGCAAGAATAAAATGCTGTATAGTATTTTAAACCATTATGTGAGATTTTTTTGTATTTCCAAAATTAAAGTAGTATTACACCAATGAAAGATTACAGTTTGCAAACACTGTAGGCTACACTGGTATGAAAACCCCACAATGCAATGCGGAATGGATGATAAGGTTCCACAAAGATGGTGGCAGACATATGACCCAACATAATTTCTTTACTTTACTTGACATTTGAGTTGTTATTGTTGTCTTTTTCATTTTGAAAATTTCAGTTTATTTCATCATTAGATACATATTTTTGGTGTTTGTTTTTTTCTAAATTAGATAAGAGCACTGATGCCAGTTTCCAATTTGAAATGTAATAGAAGTAGAGAATTCCTTAAGTTGCATGTGGTTGCCCATGATTGCCTAACAATGTCAGAACTCATTGGTTTTCAATGGGATGATGATAAAGACTCTAAAGACACCGGCACAAAAATTTGAATTTCCAGTTTAGCCAGTATTTTTTTTTTTTTTCTAAAGAAAACAAAAGGATAAAGCAAATGGATTTAGAGATTTATTTAAAGCCAAAGCATTCCGCCTGTTTTGGTCCTCACACAAACTGTTTACCAGCATTTAACCCTAGCCTGCTCAAACAAGATTGGTCAATACTTGCCACCCACAGAAACCAGAATATTTCTGAAACCATAATCTTGTCCAGTTTCCTATTCTGCATTTGTATGAACACTTCTGTTCATAGAGATAAGTTGCCTTGCATCCTTAACATGATGACAAGTTTATACATGCAATAAGTATGTTGTTAAATGCAAGGATTAACATTTTAATCACTTTACAAGAAGTGGTTATTGTCTTTGAAACTGCACATTCCTCTTTATTCTACAACCACAAATCACTGTTCATTTGTTTCATATCCCACCCTCAACTTTTACCCTCCTCTTCCAATTCCTTATGGAGTAATGTGCGTCCTCATACACGTCTTCTTTCCTCGACTTTATAATGCTTTAATGAAGTGAAAGCTAAGCCGTCTCAACCGTTTCCCCTCCCCTCCTTCCTCCTTCCTCCTCCCCGTCCCTCCATAGCAACAGTATTACTGTAGTTATGCTGGCTGGTTGCAGCTGGCTCCATTCAAACAAACCGTTCCCCTTCATTAAAGCCTATTATCCAGATGTAGGCAGCTGCACGGTCCCCATCGCCTCTAACACATGCCCTGACCTTACACGCACAAAAGCACACGCGCAGGCCTGCTAATGCACAAACAAACAGCAACCACAGTGATGCACTGCGAACACAAATGCACACATAAATACAGTATTTTTCACACACTGTACCAGCTCCTCCCTCTCTTGTCCATGTCACACTTAATAAGACACCAACACACATACTCCCAGTGGCCATTAACATGCCATTAGAGGCACCACGCTTGCCCTCACTACTGCCACACCAACCCTGTCCATGTTAGCATCAGTTTGAAATGTAATCACCAACAGGGAAGCTGGAATTATCAACAGAAATGGAGCTGGAGTATCTGAGCTCATTTTTAGCCAGAAAGCAAAATAAAAGCACCCAGTTTGCATTGCTTTATGCTATGGTATGCCATATGAATGAGTTTTTAAAGTAAGTTAGCATTTTAGCTCCTTGGGTCCATTCTCTCAAACTCAATGACCATTTAGAATTTTTAACAAAAGTTGAAGAGATGTACATGTTTTGTTGTATGACATATAATACATTAGTTAATAGAACAATTAGTCCCTCTCGTGAATTTTGGGAGTTATTATGTGTCCTTAAAAAGACACATGCATGTGTGGTGTCATTTGCAAGAGTATAACGTTAGCTTTTCACTTCTGTAGGCTGTATTAACGCCTCAAACACAACCATGCTATTCTGCTGAACAAAACAATTCAGCCTCAAAAACGTCGTGCCACAGAGCGTGAACAAAAGTTACATGCAAAAATCCCATAGGCGCATTCATCAATTGACCCAATATTTCATGGTTGGCTTGCAAAAATGCATCTTTTTTTTTGTTCCTCTCTTTAGGATTCAAATACACGATTATGACCAGGGATTGATAGTTATAGGAATCGGAATATATGTTGTCCCTGATATGATGATATAAAAACTATTCTTGTAGAATATATAATTTAGGAATTAATACTGAGGGGGGCTAAGAAATGCTGTCTACATTTTTTATTTATTATTTTTTATTTTGTAATTTAATTGTGGGCAAATGACAAATACTGAACTTATAGTAACAGTATGATACTGTTTATTCATTTATTTTTGTTGTCATATAAAACGTATTGAATATATTGTGTGTTTAATAATAATAATAATGTTCTTTAATATGGTATTTTCTCCAGATAGGAGCCTTTGTGCATTGTTGTTGGTGTAAAAGTAGTGGACCATCCACATCAAAAAAGGTCTTTTTCATTCCAGCTCCAAAATAATCTATTTCAGCTTTAGTATTGGTAATCAGTTTTCCCCTCATCATCATTAAATCAGTGTCGTGTCAGTCTCAAAAATCAATTATCGGTCGAGCACTACTTAAATAACACTGACACTTAAAAATTAGTGTTAAGATGTGAGAATCTTGTGTAATCTTAATTTGTATCTGTGTCCAGATCCTGTCAGCGTTACAGAAGGACGAGCAGTCGCGCAGACAGCGGCTACGCGGCAAGCTGGAGCAAGTCATCGACACCATGGCGCTGGCTAGCTGAGGAACGGCAAACCGCACGCCTCGGCTAGGGGAGAACTGGCTTAACCAACACGCCTTCCCTGACAACCTTTTTGACATTTTGACCCTCGACGTTTGAAGTCTGTCGTCACCAACCCTCACAAACAGCGGCGGAAATAAAGACTGCAAGGACACCCAGCAGCAGCACACTGGAGAGACAGCAGAGTTTGGAACGAGTGCCCCAGCAGCTGGGTTGGCTTTTTATTCTCTCTCTCTCTCTCTCTTTCTCTTTCTGAGCCAACAACCCAGCTCCTATCAACCAAATCAAGCGATATGGACCTCAAGCTCAGGAGAGCGTTTATTTTCATCAAGGTCCTCATCACATCTAGGGTGCAGCAGTCGGGTACTTTGGCCACAATCAGGACCGGTACATGCACACTGGTGACCAAAAACCCATCTAGCTGGATACAGAGCTGAAATGCTACAGGAAAGCTTATAGCTCTCCACAGCCAAGGCTTCACTTCAGACTGTGAGCCAATAAAAATCCAGGATAAACGTTTGCGATACTTGATCCCTGTTCTCTTTTCTGTTGCCATCCTCCACATGGAGGTCAGAGGTCAGGGACAGCTTCAGAGCAGCTGTTAAAGAATCAGTGTGTTGCTCAAAGACACTACAGCAGGGTGGATGCTTGGAAACACTGAGGCTGCTGCCACTGCAGGGCAACCAGGAGGAAGGACTTTGCAGGGAAACTCTTCCTCCAGTACTGACTCTCTATCAACAACAAAAAACTCCAATGTACTCAAACAATGGACTTTTTTTTTTTTTTTCAGTTTCATAACTCTGCATTTGAGTTGTTATTGCATTTTGGGTTTTTTCCTCCCCTCCAACTGCCTACTCTCCCCAGTGCTGTGCCACTTGTGTTACTGCTGAATTTGCACAACAAAGCTAAATCAAAAGAGAGAAGAGGATATATGAATATATATATATATATAGATATATAAATACAAACCTTTGTTTTAAAACAAATGAAAAGTACAAAAAAAGTTTTTCCATTTTAATGTAAAAAAGATAAGTTTGAGAAGACGATTTGATATTTCCAAGATGAAAAACTTATGAAAACACGAGGAAAAAGTCGTCCTGTGCCATGTTTTACTTTGAATGTTGTTTAGTGCAAAGAGACTTCTTTTTGTTAGATGAAATGTGCTATGATGAAAATGTTGTCATGCTTAGTGACTGAAAGTGAGAGTTTAAAAATAGGTAAATGGG
>JAOWBC010001714.1:4366574-4376926 GCA_028566105.1 Hypoplectrus providencianus
TGGCTCTGTTTGACACAGTAACAAGTTTATTTCATGAGACTAAATATTATATGTCCATCATTGTTGGGTCCTGCAGCATTTTAATAGTATTTCATCCAATCCAATATGTTTACCCGTAAGATTTCTCCAAGAATATGACACCTGAATGTCACTTGTATCCGACCGCCAGCTAGATCAAAGTTTATCTCTTGATGTGGAGTAAAGGATATTGCTTCAGTCAGAACGCATAGTAGCATCAGACGTGTTTATGAAAATCCTTGTCTTCTTGAGATTCTAATATTGATCCCTGCCCCTTTTACTCATTTTCTTCTCTTGTGTTCTCCGGCGTGATCTGCCACTTTCAAGATCTGTATTTACAATTAGACTCGATAAATGATTAAGCACCTCCGGGATCAGCATGTTGGGTATGAAGAGGAGCAGGCAGAGACGAAATGCACGGTAATGACCCAATCTGTTTGAGGATGGAAAGTAATTCCAGTCTTAAGCAATTCCGGTTGAGTGACAGGCCTGGCGAGAGGCCTTGATTTCCCCACAGCGCTGTCGCTCCATCTTAAAGCCAACCTCATACATAAAAAGACCACCAATTAAGAGTTAGTCAGGGCTGCCCACCATCCTGGATTATGATTCCATAATTGAGTGTGCTGGAGGTCACTACACTTACTCCATCTCTGCGGGGGGAACTTTATTTGGAACCGGCCTTGCCAACAGAAGGTGATGGCTTGCTAATAGCTGCCAGCTTCAGCAAAATTGCCTGTCAATGAAGGTAATTGGGCACATAAGCCATTGTGTGCACTGTCATTTTGTCCACATTCAGATACACTGTGAATGTTAAAAAAAAATTTCAGTTATATCACCGCGCTGTTAAAGCTCACCTGACATCCTGGCTGATTGAATAACCCCTGGTCAGAAAATAAAGCGTTTTTAGCCATTTTTCTGCCTATGGCTTCTGTGTTATTGGTATTTAACATTAATTGTCAGCGGCACGGCGCGCATCAGGTGTAATTGAGCAGTCAGAGCAAGTAGATGCCTTTCAGTGGATGCCTTCTTTGGGGATTTAGCTGGATTAGCCCATCCTTGTCACCACACTGCACAACAGTATTCAACTCAAGCAGTTTCTTTAACACATCTGCCGAGCCCAGCTGGCTGATTAGCCAGCGCACGTATATTTTTCTCTCTCTCTGTCGCCAGCTTGATGCTTTCCTCACTCTCTCAACAGTTTCCTCACTGAAATGAGCAGGAATGGCTGCTTTATTCTCATCGTCCTCTTTTACGCCCACACGTCCCCCCCCCTCGCAGATTTCAGTGTGAACTCGCACGTCTCTAACGCACCGGTGACACCAATCAGGTTAGGTCTGGCGATCACAGTGAGGCTACTGAGGGGAAGCTGAAAATAGCACCAAACAATCGATAGGCGGGCGCTGAAATTTGAGGAGAGGAAGGAAATGCATAGCAAATGCAATTGGTGCTTTGGGGTACCAGGAGGCACCAAGGCAGCAACTTAGGATCTTCTATACATTACACAGGGGGTAGCTTTTTAATATCATACAGCTCACAGACAAAAAGCAGCATATATGAATGTGTGGTTTTGGCTGCAGGTAAGAACAAGACTGGAATATTAACTGGAGGTATTCATAAGAAAATCTCTTAAACCAGTGTAACCCTGAAGGCGTTTTGATTTGGTACTAAAGAGTACTTCTACCCTTTGGCCATAATTCACCTTCATGGCTCCTGTAAACTAGGAAATGTTCCACTTTAAAAAGGGAGAAATGATTTGTAAATGGGACAAAAGACTCCGTAGGTGGTTGCTCAGTATGTACATAAAATACAATGAGAACAATCTAGTGTGAAGACAATGATGAGCTAAGCCGTTAAAAGTGACGTCCCAGCTTTGACGGCCCTCCCCTCCACTGTCTCTCCCCCTTTATCTCCATCCTTCCCTTCTCTCTCATCTTCCAGCTTCTTCTGTTTACCCTGTATCTTCCTTTCCCTGTCTTCTGACCGTGTCAGCTGCCGATTGAAGCCATCAAGTATTTAGCTAAACGCAACAGAGTTGTGGCCAAAGTCCTCCCTTCAACTCCTGCCACTGACTCAACTCTGAAGCTGCCTGGTGAATTATTCACAAGTGCCCCTCTCTCTTCCCTTTGGCTACAGACCTAACACTGCTACTTCCACTTTTGGACTTCATTGGTTTTCAGCCTAGGGTGGCAAATAAAGCCTTACCTAATGCACACACCAATGCCGGTTTGTTCCGGTTTAACTTCTATTGGGGATTTACGCAGCTTTCATTAGCCCGGCCGAGCAAAGACGAGGGCTAATCTGATGGATTTTCAAATGATGAGGGTGTTGGGGTGGGGCTGCATGCGGAGTCACATGACAGCATTGTCATAAGGTTCATTGTTTAACAGGAGTACAAAGCTGGAGAATAGATTCGCTAAAGGTTTGAGAACAGCTTGAGGATGTGATAGAGAAAAACCTTTTTCAAATGGAGCTTTCATAAAGCAGTATCTGGAGATTAGAGACGAAAGCTAAGTTGTACATAACCTCTGCGGGGGAAGGCTATCATGGGAGGCTTTGTCTATAATGCCTGCTTATTCTTAAAGACGAATCAGTCCTTGTATAGAGACAACATCAGCAGTGTGTTTAAAAGCAGCGGTGCGTAGGTGACAGCACGGTCAGGGAGCGCAGAGGGATGGTGAGAGGATGTGGGGTGTCTGGATTTACCACCAATGTCAACATGGAGCGCAACAGAGTGCACAGTGCGGTCTCTTTGTATTGTTAACGTAGGAGGCAGGCCTTTCACTTTTCCCAGGACTCAACTGCTGTGAGGTTCCCCGAGGCTGTGGTGCTGGAAAACAACACACACATGCATACACACGCAGCCGGACTGCATGACTACACCCACCCACCATGTAGCGTGCTTCCTTTCACTGAAGCACATACAACATACCCACGCATTCCTATATAGCTTAATAGCTGCATTAATATTTAAAAATTGGATTCATTTATTTTGTGCCGAACATATTTTTAGTGCAAACGTGCAACACGGCTATGGTCTGTTGATTTTATTTAACAATGTGAGGTTCAGGAAGCTGCAGAGTGCCACAGATGGAGCTGTGTAAAGTCTTTATAGTTGTCTTAAATACATGTAGAGGTAAGGTTGCTCATCACAATTTTCAGACAGGTTCAGATAAAATTTTAAGTTTAAAAAACATATGCCACTGCAGCCAAGCAATGGAACAGGTGGCTTTAAAGTGGACAATTTATTAAGGACACAGTCACTGGAGAAATTAATTAAGCATTTAGTTCCTGCTTAGCATCAGTCCTCAAAAGAAAATAGAAATTCAAATGAGATGGGCACATTAGGAAGAGCTGTGATAGGTCCTCATTACCTTGGTTTGTGGCGGTCACAGCATTGTTTGTTTTGCAACAACTGCATGACCCGAATGAATGAAGAACGACAATGATGCTATGTACATGCTAACGCTAATGCTAATTAGCTGGCAAGCTTGGTTAACAATGAGCAGCTTTATTCATTATAAACAACTGACACCTTTGTAACTTTTAGTCCAACAGAAATGTATCCATAATGTCCGTAATAACTGTCATACAAACTTTTTGCAACCAGTGTAGTCGCCCCCTGCTGGACATTAGAAAGAATGCAGAAAGTCCTGCTTATTAGCAAAGGATATCTCATATCAGTGCTTGTGTTTGTTTGTTTTCCCTACATTAGTATTCCAACCCTGAGATACCAAGAAACCTCACAAAGTTAATAAATATTTGTCCACCGACTCTATTGGAAAATACAAGCTGTGGATAGCAGAGCCATCATTTCTTCTTGGACACCAATTGGAGCACTTGGCCTTTATTGATTTCACTGGCCAACACAGCTGGCCAGCGTTGGCTACACGCATCACCAGTATTGACTGGGTTATTAGCTTCCCCTGACTGATGCCATCACAGGTATAAATGATTATTGGATTGCTGGAGAAGCAAATGATACAATGTGTGGAATAGAAGTCAGCCATCCATGTAGGCTTTATTGACATCCCAACATGGTTCAGTTGGTGGGAGGCGAAGGGAGGAGGACGATGGGGAGGAGATACACGGTCAAAACGAATGTGTTGTTTCCTTTTGTCCTAGAAATGTCTCAATTTATAATTGCATTATAAAAACTGAGGTTATGTACTGAGGGATTCGTGACATTTCTGGTGATAAAACAGGGGTACTTGTCTTTTTCATTTCCAGATACTTAGTAGTTATTTCTCTCCAAAGAGCTTCTCTCCTCTGCTCACAAGGACATTTTGGTTTCCCAGAGCAAGGACATTGGTGTCTGTCAGTGCGTTAAATGGGAAGGGGGACAGAGCGGTAGTATTCTGCGATTTGGCTGAGGTCATCCTATTGTTGTCGGCACAGAAGCTACACGGCAGATGGGCCCGGCTCTTCTCTGAAATTAGTAAAGCAGTTGTCCTTGGTGGCATCGGCTCCCTTTCACTGACATGTTGTTTTTTTCAAAGACGCTGTAGTGCAATAGATTGGGGACTAATGATTAGCTGGGTCTTATTGAATTAGCTCAGAGTAATCGCTGTTTTATTGTTTAAGTGTTTTCTCTTTGGAGTAGATAGAGTTTTGCAGATTAAGTGTGTGGGTCTTGATTGTGTTATGTTGTGTTGTGCAAGCACATTCTGCATATTTGCCTTCACAAGAATTTGGTTGTTGAGAGACGATCAATATTTTAGTAGTTTTGGTTTCAGGGCACTTGAGCTGAGTACAGAATCGACATTTTTATAATCTTTGCTTGTTAAGAATTAAAAAATCGAGCAGTGTTGGGCTTGAAAATTTGCCAAAAAAAAGGAAATAAACTGTGTTTTGGTGATGGGAAACATATTTTCATAGGAACAAATGCAAATTGAGGCATAAATCACCTTCTATTTTTCAAAATGGCAGCAGGGAAAATGTGAGTAAGAAGAAAAATGCATCACTTTAGTGGCAGACAACACATTTCTTTCCTTCGATCATCTGAACCTTGAAGTTTACTCTGTAAATTAGGATCCTGGCGTCTCGGGATGCTTTCTCTCCTGACAAGTCACTGACATCTTTTCAGCTTTCTTCCCATTTCATTCTCCCTGTTGGGGGTTATGAGTAGCTGTAGCAGAAACAGCAATTTCCTAACCTTACATATGAACTAAATATAAATGGATTCATTGTCTTTGAACACTGAAGGTGCACTCCATGGACATGGGCTGTAAAATCACTTGTGAAAGTCAGATAGCGAGCACGATGAATGGAAAATATGTTATTTTATAGCATTTTGCCACTGTAAACAATGCAAAAAATCCCACAAGTCTTCTTCTCTGTTTATTCACTGAATGCATGATGCAAAGTATAATTTAAAGCTTTATAATTTGAAGTATTTCCCATCCAACAAACATCATCTATCCTCTCAGTGTCCATGAAGAATACCTTGAACACTGTTTACTCATCCGTTCCTAGTTAATTCCCATGTAAACAAATCGAAGTGCAGTATAATTTTGGCTCGCTGTCATTCTTCTTGCTTCTGCATTTTCTCTTACCTTGGTTTCCTTGGGCGCTCGGCCCACTCCACATCCTCCACCGCGTCCTTCAGGGGAGGTGGAGGCACTGAAAGCAGAAAATAGCCACTCATGCATCACTACAGTCACACAGCCTTGTTCACTCCTCGTCTCTCACTCCATCTCCCTTTTGTCTGTTAAACAAAGGGGCAGGAATATCAGGGAGAGTGTTAACCCACTGAGAGTACTGTGTTGACCCACCACCTTGCAGCTCCTACACTACTTTTCCACTTCTCCTCCGTCAATTTTTAGCTCCTCCATGCTAAAATAGCTGTTCGGATGTATTCATGTGAGGTGAATAAGAACCGTAGAGCCTTGGCTGCAGCGAGATTGGCCCAAGGTTCTTCTCTCATGGATAATATTTACCTCTCTCGTCCTTTATGTCAATCCTCAGCTTTGTTTTGTGTCAAGGCTGAGGTTCAGCTGGGTCATATGAAATAAAAATCAGCAGAAAAGAATGACAAAATAAACAGGATTTATTTTTTAAAACATCCAACGCAGGGAATTTGGAACCACAACTGGTCCCTGTAAACACAAATTAAAGCTGCTGCCTTTCTTTCTGTTTATGCATGTAATTAGGGTTTGACTTACTAAGGAAGCAGCTAATTACATTATCAGCAACAACTGCTTTCTAGTTAATGCTATCGCCATATTGGATTAGGGACTCGGTGAACGTCAGGCCCTGGTTGAAGCTTAGTGACTGCAGCTCTCGGGCCGCACTTCATGAAATAGTTAGATTATGCTGATGTTTTATCTTTTTCTTCTTCTGAAGCATTGTTTTACTAATTCACTGCAGCTGCCCTGCATGATTTTTTTTTACAGTTCACTAGCCCTTCCCTCTACTGTCGCTGAGATTTATGTGCCACGCAGGTTAATTTAAATTCCTCCGAGCCGACACAGCAGTCCTGCACATATAAGCACCCCTGCTTTTAACGGCAGGGATTTTCGAAACAAACTCACTTGTAAATTGCGCAAATCCATCAGAAGGAAACCCATACTGATCATATCTGTGCAACGTTTTCTCTTTAAATGCATATTAATGAAGCAGAGAGTTGCTCCTCTGCGCCTGCTTGATGAATAACACACATTTCCTTAATCGCGCAAGGCATTCAGAAAAAAAAGAAACTGTCCCTCAGTGTAAGAAAAATTCCTAATAGAAGCAATAAATACACACACAGCTTCCCTTTGTTAATGCACACTGCTGGTCATTCAACTTTGCTGTTATTTTCCACTCTTTTATTGTATTATTTTGCATTATCAGAAAAACTAAAACATTTTTACTACACATGTTAATCCTGGAATGGAAATTCTGTAAGAATCTGTAAATTAATATAAAGGGATATTTTACACATATATATATATTACAGACAGTTTCTATACATCATGAGGTCTTGGGACCGTTGTGTGCTACATATTTGGCTCTGAAGGTAGATAAACGACAAGTGAAGTCTTTGAGCCAAGCGACCTACAGTGCTTTTGTGTTTGTTTTAGAGAAACCAAATACATCTAGGCCTGGTCAGCTGATTTAGATGACACTAAAATCATTCCTGTGGAAGCCAGCCTCATGCTGTGGTAGCAGACAGCTACAGAGGCAGTCATTTGAACGGTTGAACCCTTGGCACATTGTGCTCAACAACGTCTTCAAACTTGTTTTCTAGACTTCTCCTCTTGTCTGAAAAAAAACAAAAAAATCTGAAGTGTGCCCTCCAAAATGAAGGCCAGTTTTTGGTGTGCAGAAGGTGAAACAGTATTGTCCAACTTTGGCTTGTGTTCTAGTCTGCAGTAAAGACGGTAAAGCTAAAGGTCCTACTTTAGAAATGTGAATGTGGTTTAATGAAGAGATACTGACTAGCTTGATTTATGTGTTTTTGTACCAGCTGACAAACATTTCTCTTCGCTTTTTCCGTTTTGTGTTTTTATAGGGGTTAAAAAAGAAAAGTTTAAAGTTTTCTTTCCAGTACATGCTGTTCCACATGAACATGAAGTGCTTCAACAAACATTCACAAGCAAGACATTCCTGAGCCTATGAATGGTACAAGGCTAATAGCAAAGGCTAAAACATACAGAAAAAAATGATCAATGTAAAACAACAACAACAACAAAAACAGGGTTATATAAACTGTGCTATCATCCATCCGGTAGGTGCTTTTTATAAAATGCAGAGCACCAGACCTAGTGTATCAACTACCAGATTACATGGATGAGGTCAAGGCTTCTCTACTTATACAATGTTTTAGTGAAAGCAAATAGAAGTGAAATTGCGATGATAAAATTGGGCCAGAAAGCATCAAATGAACTTTTTTGAAGAATATGACTTTAAACCGTTTAAATGCCTCATAGTCAGTTTCTCTTTACTTCCTCAATAACAAAATATGCCAGCTATTTTGAAACCTCAGTCCTGATTTCTGGGGATGTTCTATCTTGATGATTGGTAGTTGACTCTACAGGGAGCACTGCAAAGAAAAACTTCCAGAATGTATTCAAGCATACAAGGAATCCATCTGTGATAAGACCTACCCAAAACCTTTTTGTCATTATCCAGGCCCTAAAACCGCCCATATATTCATAGATCCTAGCTGGCAAAAGACATTTCAAGTTGTCTAAAGGAACATTTACATTCAAAAGCAAGGCTAACATGTACATACATATTTAAAATACAATTCTACATACAATTAGCTTATGTTACACATGATATGAACACAGTGGACCTGCAGTCAGGCAGAGAAAGGCTTAGTTACATAGGCAGCTTTGATTTTGAAAAAAATCTAAATTTGTCTTGTCGCTAGCATAAACTGAAATCAACTAGTCAATTAACTTGCCAACCTTGTGTTGTTGTTTCAGGTAATTTTGGGGGAAAGGCAAAGTGTTATAAAAATAGCGAATACCCCATACATGTATGGTTTAAGTGGAAAGAAAACGCCGTAGTTTCCGTGAATTTTTCCATGAAAGAACTTTGACAATTGGCATTAAATTCTGCACTATCAATCAAAACGACTACGTCACTGGGTAACATTGTTTTACCAAGGAATCTGTGCGCCTAGAATGAAAAAGGATCCCTATTGACATTGGTATTCCACGTTTCAGTGCCGTTGGCAAGTGATTTTTCTGCATCACGTGCCACCAGCATGGAATTGGGTGTTAATAAGTTGTGGACATTTCATGTAATTTCGTGAGATCTATCTGTTTTCGCCACTGTTGGCAGACATCACTCTTACCCATGTTCTGCCTTCCACTCTACTGCTTTCAAAGCTGCCTGTGAAAACCCAGCATTAATGTGTTAGCAAAGCAACAGATGGATTACTCACTCACATATGCCAAGTGAAAACTGCATGGTCACAGCTGTTTTACTATTTGAAGTTTAAGTCACTTAGGTTTGTGGTAATTTCACGCCTTGGCCCCTTTGGATTGTGTCTTCAAATAGCATTCCCTCCAATCAGAGTGACATGCTTTAAACAAATGATAAATTTGCAACCATGACTCATTTTATGTAGTTTACCAGATTCATGTTGGCTGTCAGCTTGTGTTAGCTAGTGTAGATGAGGTGATTACCTTTCTAACATTCTGGTTCAATAATGAATAAAAGAGCTTAATTCATTTACAATTATTATCCAAGAAGTGAACGATACATGCCCTGTCATCTGTTAGTTGTTGCTAAAGAATTGAAGACTTCCAACATGGCCAACAGTTGGCATGTCACATTATGGGACAAACTTACAAAGGCTAAATTTAACAGCAGTTTAACAGCCTTTGTTTACCATATCCTTAGATTCTTAAGTAAGCTTACAAGACCTGTACCCTTGATAGATTTAAGAATTTCATGAAACCCTTTAAAAATCCTTCTTCCTTTTTTAGTTGAATTTGTCATTACGATACTGTGTTTTTATCTGACAGCAAATACGTGTCTGGACAGAATAAAATGTACTGTATGTGCTTTAATACTTGAACCACTGATCTACACAGGGTAAAACAACATACAGGGCGGCTGACCAAAGCTTTATCCAACCACTCTCGGAGAATAACTCCTTGACAAAATTATCTTGGATCCATCTGCTTTTCACTTCCTCCATAAAAATAATTTAAGCACTCCGTGAAAGCCATTTAAATACCCCCTCATTGAAGGTATTTAGTGTTTGTCTTTATGCTTGATGAATGGTGAAATGATGGTGTTGTTACTTCCATGTATAGGCACACATTAACAGATTTTGTTGAAACAGGCTGTCTGAAGATATGGACCAATGTTTTGATGTTTGACTGTGATTCACTGGCACGGTTGTTCTTCTGATAAAGACTTGCGATGAAGATTTTAGTGATGTGGAAATAGTAATGAGGCTTATGTAGTGAAGTACAAATGTAAAAAAAAAAAAAAAGAAAGAAAGAAAAAAAAAAGTTCAGGAAGATGGCAGGAGAAGGCCCATTTGGTCTCTGGTGCTTTTGTTTCTTAGTTTCGCTTCTTGTTTTCTGCTTCACCACTCGTTGGGGTAAAAGATGAAAAGACTTGGGCAAGGCAGAGGAAGTGCTTTGAAGGCCATGGTACCGCTTCATTTTCCATTCTGTTGCATCTGTGGCGTTCAGCTTCTACATAGATAAAGACAGTGATGAAGGAGGGAGGAGGAGGGTGGAGTGAGAGAAGGAAAGAGGCGGAGGGGGAGATTCTCTCAACTATTGACCAACACAGAACTGTTCACTGTGCCTTGTCAGACTCTTCCCGTCCTGAAAATTATGTATTTTTCACTGTAGTGAAAAGGTGTGGTTTAGGGTACATGT
>JAOWBC010001714.1:4446742-4457022 GCA_028566105.1 Hypoplectrus providencianus
TGCTTTGTCTCCGAGCCTGTCTGCTTGCTTAAATTGTCTGCCATCTTGTTTATCCGTGTGTGTGTGTGTGTGTGTGTGTGTGAGCATGCATTTTGACAGTATCCTCGTTTGCCAGGAAAACGTCTCCAGAGACCAACACAGGCGCCACTCTTCTCCGAGGTGTCAGAACGTTGTTTCCTCCAAACAAAGTGATGACATCCTGTCTGTGAATCAGACCGCCTGCATAGATTCACACTGGATAGAGTGGACAGCTCCGGCCTCATATTTCAAACGGAGCTCTTAAATGGGCTCAGTAATAAGAATAACGGCCACAGTTTGATCATACTCGTCCATTAAGTCAGGAAATACAGTATAAGTTAAAAAGTCACAGTCGCTCTGCATGCTTTATGCACATGTGCTGTACTTCTCCCTATGACAGTGATGGCTGACATCAGTGACTTCAAAAGAAATGCCCTTTCTTGTCAGGCGGCACTGCAACACTCAGTATGATAAAGCAGCACAAGGTCTTATTTAAGTAGGACCATTAGAAAACCACTAGAGGAGGGAAAATATTGAGATGATGTCAAGGCGGGATTGCTGCCCCTCACTGCAACTTTCCTGTGTTGAAAAAGACATTTTGAAAGCCTCATTTGCAAGCTAATGCACTGCCAATCTGCCACGAATGTGTAATTTTGATTCGATCACTGTCAGTCTGCGGCCCCGGCTGATATTAACTGCCTCCGTCTCAAAGACAGGTGTTAATCTTAAGACTTACTGTAAAAGTTGTAGTGTTGACAGCGCACGTTCATGTCTTCAGCCTGTTGAATGTTGCGTTTGATCTCAGGGTATGTATGTACATATTTCCACATGTATTTACACCAGCATTTTAACTTGTGTATCAATATGTAGTTTTGGTAGTTTTTTTCCCCCTAAAAAATTGTCAGGCATAATGAGTCAATAGGCCATCCACCTAGCATTTGTGTTGAACATTAAATATAGTGTATGAACACTATATAGCTTATCTATTATATTATTATATTAAATATCTTATAGAAATTTCTTTATTTAAAAATTGATGGTCATTTTGTAAGTTAGCCCTTTTCTTTGTGCCAGTAATCCTGCATAGCCAACATAATCTCCAGCCTCAACAACAAAAAAGGTTGTTTCTCAATAACACCCAAAACGACCTATACGAGTGTTTTGCTGGTACCACAGCGAGAGTTTGTGAAAAGTAGTGCGCATGTTGATATACTTAAACGTAAGGTTTACGAAACAATTATCTAATGTTAGGGATGTAAAAGATGGTTAGATAAAAAGTTAATAAATGCATATAACTGCCTCAAGTGACATAGTTACAGTAGTTCTGTTCATTTGGGTGAAAGTCCTTAGTTTGTTTGACCCATCCACCTCCCCTCCATTTTTCGTGCTTTATATTCTGCCTGTCATTCAAATGACTACATACGCCAGAGGGTGTGAAATATTAATGGTCTGGTCGCACCCATTATGGTCTTGATATAGGGCAAAAAACACTGTTGCTTATTTGTATTTACCAGACAGATCAGTCTAGCGCAGTGCAAATCCCAGGATGCTGCGACAGCACCTGAAAAGTCGATATTGGAGACAGTGGAAGGGGCCTTTACCCACAGTCCTCATCTGGTGTGCCAGTTACAGTACCGGACACTGTTCAGTGTTTGTTGGATTCTTTTAGTATGGGAAGACTTGATTTTTGTTGTCATTGTTACCAGTCTGTAAATATGTTTATTTATGTTTTAAAAGTGAAGATTTCAAGATGGGACCAAAGAGGATTGACTCCTTTTTGGAGCCAGCATCAAGTGGCTGGTCGAGGAATTGCAGTTGTTAGCACTTGTAACCCAGAGATGGCTGCTGTTACAGTTGACACTAATAGGATCACTGCCACCGACTGTTGATTAAAATACGTTTGAACTGGCACAGTTTGGGGAGTGATGTGCCGGCGCACAAAAACGCATGCACAGTACACCATATGTATATTGGTTTAAGCTGAAATTGAAGTGTAAATAAAGTGTGAGTTCCATCCGAAATCTTTAAGCTATATGCTGCCTATGGCAAGCATAATTGTATGACTAGAGTTGGAATACGCATTCATGCGTCTTGGGTCAACTACAACAGCAACAGAAAAAGGGAGTTGTGCCAGAATTCCAGTGCCAAGAATTGAAAAAAATTGGCTTCAAAAATCTAGCTACATCTTCTGTTACTACACTGAGGCAGCTCTACTGGTCTCTCCTGGTTTGTGGATCACTTTTCACAAAGCATGCTTCCTTGTTCAATTGTTGATGAAAAAGAGGCAGGGAAAGAAAGTCTGTATGCTGCTGATGAATACAAAATTAAGGCAATGTTGCAGTTTGTGCTCGATAAGATGAACCAAAGTGAAATATCACTATAATTACTGAAGTCAGACTTTATCTTCTGAAAGCAAGAGGGAGCACACAGAAACAGTTTTTATGCAGAAAGATGGTAAAACAACTGCCGAAGCCTTTTCCGAGAAGCTAACTAATAATATCCAACGGTCTAAGAAGCTTCAGCACTGTGGCTGAATGTTTGAGCTGTTGTGGAGAATAGTTTTCCTGAGTTATTACAAAGAAAATGACCTTCTCAAGAAAACAAATACGCACAACTTGTCTTGACAGATTGAGACTGAATAAGTGATGGCATCATTCTTGCAATGAATAATAAGACTTCCCATGTATTTTCATTATTTCACAGGCCCCCTTTGACTCCATCTGTCAGTCCAGATAGTTCAGCAGCTTGTTGATGATAGGGAAACCTGTTTGCTGTTTCTCAAAACCTTTGCAAGACATATCCAAAGCTGCTCTAAACAATAAGTGAATGCAGAAAACAGTTCACATACTTTTTTCTTCCCACTGCATGTTAAAAGGTCCCAAGTACAGAGAAACAAAAAGGAACTTAACCCAATGCCAGGCAAACAATTATAATATTTCCATGTCTTTATTGAATCAACCATTGATCATTCATAGTATTGATGGAAATCTTGTTTTTTTTGTTTTTTTAGTGAGCAGTGGATTCCACTGTGGTGTCCTGCCATGGACACAGGGACTACTCATTCTATTGCATATTGTAGACTCATAAACAGAGATGTTAACCAATGATTCCTTCAAGTCTTTCTGTGTCCATCTAGTTTTCTTTTTACCTTGTGGGTCAAACTACATTGTGCCTTCAGAGTTAACTTGTCTGGGCTAGCACTTCTAGGACGCGTAGTCAAGTAACTAAATTGCCAGTTTTCTTTACTTGGGTGGAACTTAGATGTAGATCAGATCACAGTTTAGGCCAAATTATTGCAAATAAACTGTGTCACAATGTTCACATACTTTTTCTTGCTAGAAAGCCAAAAAGTAGCTAGCATGTGAGTACAAATTTAATTTACATTTGCCAGGTTGACACCAAGACTATGCTGTGGAAATATGTTTCTCACTGTTTTCTAACACATTCGTATACAATAAAAAAAAAAAAAAAAAAAAATAGCATGGTTTAAAGAGGGATTTGTTACTAATTGGATCTTTGGGGACTTTGCCATCCGTCTAAGTTGTATAAATCACATTGGAAATCCAGATGAGTAGTAAGACAGCACTATAGGTTTGAAAGGTTCATTACATAAATACAGGTCAAATGCTCTGAACTAGAAAATGTGCAGTCAGTATCTTGCTGATCTCTGCCAAGCTCTAGAACCTCATACATTCTCAACATACTGCTGGAGTAACTCATCACTGTGCAAACAGTCATCCTGAAACAGTTTTTGGAGAAGGGCGATGAAATTCATCGAGCTGTGTGCACTTCCTGATGATATTATTCTTCCATTCATGTTGCTGTAATAATTGGGACTTCCACAACGGGTACAATGCAGCAATAGTGTTTTTTTCAGACCAGTTAGTGATATTCGCTAAATCTTCAGTCAAATTGTCTTTGAAAATAGTGTTTATAACTGATGTGAATCAATGTCCCAGGTACAAAATGAGACCTAAGTTTTAAAGGGAAAAAAAACAGATTTTTTTTTTCTTTTTTTTTTGTGCTTTTGTTGTATTTTCCATCTCTTGTCATTAAGTTAACATCATTACATATTAAGACCTATGGGAATCTCCTTCTTAATCCTTAGAGAATATTAAAGTTACAGGTACATAAAAACTACAAAAGAATGTATACTGATAAGGACCCATATCTTTATTGATAGTATAATCTTAGAATAGTAATGCTATTTTTAACATCTGGCCATATATTTAGTGGAAAAGACTTCAGTTTGAATTCCTTTGGAAAGCTGCCTGTGAGCTCAGCCCTTTGCTGATCACTGCGACTGCACGCCAGGGCTGTTTCACAGCGTTTCTGATCAAAGAAGCTGCTCCATGTCACATGTCTGGGAAGAAAGCACACGCTTTTTTGCCATGAAAAGAAATTGGGAGAAAAGCCTAAAAAAAAAAATCTAAGAAAAATGCACAAAGAGAAAAAAAAAAATCAAAATAAAATAAAATAGAGATTTTCAAACAAGAGGGCATAGAAATCAGATCTCATATAAGTGTGTCCCTCACATTTACAGTGCCAAACAATATCCAAAAAATGTAATATAGAAATGTCAAAGGTGTTGCTGCTTTTGACCAGATTACATCAATAGATACAGTGACAGGTACATGATTTGCTTCAGCTGCTCTGATGCCAAGAGACCCAATAATATCAGCTGTGATCTGAGGACACAGAGCGCTCGTACCAGGAAATTGGTGTTTCACATTGTCCTTCAGTTTGTGTGAAAAAAAGTAGCACTTAAATGACTTCCTCTACTACACTGTTGTTCATCAATACGTTTCATATCCTTTTAGTTTCCTGGATGGGAAACTGTATTATACCATATTGTGTTTTTTTTCCAACTCATCACCAGGTATAAAAGACCAAACTGCACACTGGAAAGTTTAGATTTCCCACATTAATTAAACACATTAGGTTTTTCCAGATGGACTGAAATACTTTGCCATTTTCTCAGAACATCAGAACACAATATCATATTACCTAACTTCAGATTTGAATGCCACCTGTATGCTGCACACATGTATCTTTTATCTTTGATCAAAGCCGACAGAGAAGTGGCCAACAGACACCTGAATCTCTTGCACTTAAACTTTTAGCATTGTTCATAACTATATACCGTAGTTTTAGGAGTACTTCGGCTTATCCAGATTATAGCTTGTTTGTAAACCTGTGACTATTTTGACATGCTAAAGTCAGACAAATGGCAGAAAGAATCTACATACTGTGTGAAACTACAGAAAAGTTACTTTATATTTGATGTTATTCATACAAAATAAAAGGCAAAGATTAGTCCCACAAATTAAATACTTTGGTTAATGTAGACGCATTTCTTTTCCGTAGCTGATAGGACTGTGTGGTGTGGATGTGGTTGCGGAAGGAGGAGAACAAACTGAAGAGGTGTCGTTGCAAATTTAATCCATATGACACTGGATTCATTTCTGACGTTCTTTAATTCTACAGAACGAATAAAAGGGTTACATAGACTGAAAGCTTTTAGCACGCTGTTGCTCAGTACCAGTGTTTTTGGTACCATGAAGGTTCATAAACATTTACAAGAAGTCCTTATATGGCTAACTGCCAACAAAGATGTAAGCTCTCACTCAGGTGTGGTCAGGTTTCCTGAAATACTCACACAAATAAGTGTAAAATGCTGAGCTTGCAGATGCATGCTGTGCAGAAATATAAGGAATGCATAATTGCATATAATATGTACATGTGCTATATACTTGATGCAACTGCCAGGCAGAAAAACTAAAGCCTTAGACCTGCATTCTTCCTCATGGCCAGCAGGGGGCGACTCCCAGGGCTGAAAACAAAGAGTCAGTTTATGGAAGTCAATAGCAAAATGACCCTGCTCCTCACTTGATTTCCTGAATAAACATTTTCATCATGCGGTAATGGCCTCTTTAAATAAGATAAAGATTAAAAAAAAATATGATAAAAAGAAGCAGGATATGCTTTTGGGTGGTGTCCCGTTGTTCGCGATTTGATTATTAGAAACAGCTGAAAACAGCAAATCAAAAGCCTGCTTTTCATCTGTAAAGAACAGTGATGAATGACATCAGATGCAACAAAGCTATATTTTTGGGGATTTTGATGTAGGACGTCAGAATAATGGAGGTGGGAAAATAAGGCATTGCAACACAATTTACATTTATGTTGGTCTGATGGATACAAAGTAAAGAATTTGAGCTTTCATTTACACTATAGCCCCTTGATACCTCATGAATTATGGGTGCAACTCCCAGTTATTTCTTTCAGTGAACTGGCATCTACCAGAGTAAGCAGTCTATTCCTGTGCATTGTCTTCTTTCTTTTTAATTTTCAGAGATGTGGCACAGCACGAACAGCATGTCACAGATATTGGTAAAGTGAAGGGAAAAACAATGAAGCCGAGAAAGATGATGTGTATATTAATATGGGTGGACAGTGTCTGGACACACAGCTTTGGGGTGTGCTGATGGAGATGCAGCTGTTTGCTCCACACCAGGCTTGCAACTTCCTTATTATTCACACATTAAATGGATTTTAAAATGCCCAATATTTCAGGGCTTTTGTTGGAAATGCTGCAGCCCCTATCATAATTCAAACAGAATCAGTGTGTGTCTGAACAAAAGCGCCCTTTATACAATATTCAACGTTAGTGGAACTGCAATATCCACTTTGTTGCAAATGTAAATATGAATGTTTAATTTATTTGAATGTGTAACTGTGCCATAGTATTCATGCGTGCAGCACTCATTTATATTTCATTCTTATGAATATGAGAATGCTCCCTGGTCCCTGATGTCAAGTTTGGTGTCATCACTGCTGGCGTGTGTGTGTGTGTGTATGTATCAGAGAGAGAGAGTGAGAGAGAGCGAGCATGCGTTTATAGCTGGGTCGTCATTCAGTTTGTGGTCACCATAGAAAAAAAATCATAGAATGATAAGACCTAAAGAAAAAAAGTGTAATGGAGATTTTTTTTTTTTTTTCATGTTATACAATGTCAATATGCCCACTCACTGGCCACTAGCTGTTCCTAATAAAGTCTGACCATTGTCCTATGAACTCTGACCTCTGGCATCAACAAGGCATCAAGGCTCACAGGATATTGTCTATTTTGGACCGTTATCGGTAAACCCTAGTGATGGTTGTAAGATCAGCAGTGAATGAAATACTTTGAACCATGGCTGTTGGTGGCAGACCTGCTGGTCTCAGTCAGTAGAGAGAGAAAATGAGAGAGCGTTTTTATTTCATGTTTGAATAATGTGTGTTTTACAATGACTTAGTGAGGCTATCCAGCTAATCTTAGTTCTGTGAGAGAGAGAAACTTAAACCTTATAGATGTACGGTTTCATTTTTCATTTTAAAAAGGAGAAAAAAGGCAAGAACATTACCACTGATACACAGTTGTTGCTGCACCAGGGCTCTGCTGGTCAAGTCTTTGCTCCTCATAGCTCCTCAGAATATACTCCTTTAATGCTCTATGCCGTTTCACTTTGTAATATTTACTTCAATCAATTAGTCAATTCACTTTTAGTTATTATATATGACCACAACAACTTATCCCATGGGGCTGTGGCACGAATGAAATTCCTCTTCAGGTTCCCATATTCCAGAAGATGTACACCACTTCTGTGCAGCATCTACTGTTGACGTGATACATCTCCTTAAAAATCCACTGTCTCACACTCTAAACCCTCTAAAACGTGAGTGTGAAGGGGATTCATTCAAACAATCGAAACACAATATTGCTGAATGTCTCATGGAACTGACACGGTTCAACTGGCTGCTGCTGCCTCTACATGCTAAACCTATCACATATCTAGCTCCACATGACAAATGTGAGATCAATATAATTGATCATACATGTATGAAAAATCAATAACTAAGACCCTTCTCCTGGAAATCAGAGTCAGTTCCTATTGTTTGCCTGAATCCAGTGTGATATAGATTACTTAGGCTGGGGATGGCCACAGATTATCTTGAATTTGTCAAACTCCAACTCACAAGATCTTGAGCTGGATTTCCGACATTGGGTTGTGTAGTGCTGTCAGTCCATCAGCTTGGCCCGTGTGTTCACTTCTCACTGTCTCTTCATCCGTTCTCCCTGTGCACTGAATAGTAATGCAGGACTTTCGAGTTATGTGAGACTAACAACGATCAGGGGAGTTAAAAGAATTGCATCCATGGAAAGAAAGGTTAGCCAAAAAAGATTCACATGGATGTTGTAATATACATATATTTACATCAAGATCAATTTTAATTGGAGAATTGATTTGTTTACCCAGCCCCATGGCTCACACTCAGATGTGATCAACAGCACCCAAACAGCATGACGTCCCAGTGCTGCAGCAGCTCTGAGTCTGCTCAGGGTCCTTTGCTGCGCGTCTTCTGTGATTGTGAGGTCATTAGTTGGTACAGCAGAATGTCACCCAATGTGTTTCTTTGTTTTTATCTCGAGGCAGAAGGAAACGAGAAGCAACGGCAGCTGCTACCAAAGAAAAATAACATCTTAAACAATAAAAATCATCTTTGAAAGACTTTCCATTTCTCCGACAGATGTTTTTGTCACATAGATCTTTATTCAAGCCTATTTACTGGCTCCATTGTGTCGATGGGAACTTTTATCTGCTGTGTCACTTTTAAAGTTTGCCAAAAACTTGGCATGACAGCAGCTACAGTCAGGTAAACTGTGCTGCTACCGTGCAGTTGCCAATAACACCAGCTCATATGGAAAGTTTTCGTCATAGTGAAGAGAAACTTTCTCTTCCCCGACGTTGTTTGCCTTCTGCTGTCTTTGCCCTCCCTCTCCATCCACCCCTCTTTCTGTTTCTTTCTCTTGCTCTGCCACTGGTACGGGCTCGCTTGGCTGGCTGCGCGCAGGAATGCAACCTGAGTGGGCAGAGTAGAGGGAAGGGGCAGAGGCCAAGGCAACACAGAGCTGATCCGAGAACAGCCGCTGCCAAGGTAAACACACAGAGAGAGAAATGGGAGCCGTGGATGTAAATATAGAAAGATTATGGTGGTTTGACACGTATCCCTCCCCATCTGATTCACATCCTGGAGCATTAACTATCTCGATCTGCTCCGAGGAGATCATAGCAGCCCAGACTGTGATAGGAAAACAGGACATAACAATATAAGTTTTGGAGAGACTTCGGGGGTAACTTACATACATATTTTATTCATATTGCAAAGTATAAATGTTGATCGGTGTATCATTTGTTGTTCATATTTTCAATTGTCAAAAAAAAAAAAAACAAAAGATGAGAAAGTGACAAAAAAAAAAAATTCAGTTTCTTTGAAAAGATAAGAAAGAATGAAAAGAAGTCTGGTTTTTCATATTTCAATCTTAGATTCAGATCAAAAATACAAAAGGGAAAAACAGGCCACAGTACTGAATTTGTTTTTAATATTTAATTGATCGGGATTATGTGACCCAGGACATAACGACGTAAAAATATATACCTGGAAAATCATGCCAGTTTTTTCCATAGTCATGTCCTCCTTCAAGGTGACACGCTTCACTCCCCAAAATAATCCAAAACTCTCCATAGGATGGCTGACGGCTCCTGGCAGGTGGTCAGATCCAAAAATTGTGAATTGTTGTGACTGGCAATGTTTGCAAATGCTTATTTCAAAACTTCCAGGTCAAGAAATCCCCACCAATCAAATATTAAAAACAAATTCAGCACTGTGGCCTGTTTTTTCTGTTTTTTATTTTTGATCTGAGTCTAAGATTGAAATATGAAAAACCAGACACTTTATTTTTGTGTGTGTGTGTGTGTTGGATTAAAGAAAATGAGAAAAAAATAATCTGTCACTTTTCTGTCTTTGGTTTTTGTTTAAAAATTGAAAATAGAACGAAGGATACATGGGTTATTGGGACTTAGATCCTTTTTAAGCTAAAGCTTGATATCCATCTTTACTAACATCCTCCTAAAAAATGTGCAAAAAACATGGAAAATCTTAACCCCAAACACTAGTTATAGTCACAGATGGACAGGATTCAAGGGCAGGTGGCTGATGAAATATGTCATTTAACTCTGGACTATCAGGAAATTACAAGATATAGTCTGTTATAGACATGGGTATTTAGCAGGACAAAGTAAAAAAAAAAAAAATAAGAAAGTAACTGTCAAAAATTAGACTCCTCTCGGAGTTTAATAACTGAATTAAATAATCCTCACTAACAGAAATAAAACACTTAAAGAATCATTTATTCAGTGTGACTTACAAGTCCTAAGGAT
>JAOWBC010001714.1:4516761-4527640 GCA_028566105.1 Hypoplectrus providencianus
ACCCGGGATTACCTGGATGAAGCGGTTCAGACAATAAATGAATGAATGAATGAATTTCAGGATGTAATATGAAAGCAAATCTAACCAAACAGGATGTACAAAATGTAGCAAAAATGTAATCCTATGTTTGCACTGTTTGGTGTGAAAAGGCCATTTGTCCTCCTATGACTTGTCTATAATAATATAGTATTTTGTTGCAGGACTCATTACTCAAACAGCTAGACATAATCTGTGATTAACTGGTAGCCATGCTCAAATGGCTCCCAATGAGTGGCTTTCCACAGGACACCACAGCAAGTTAAGAAGTCACTGGTGAGGCTTCAGTTCACAGCTGAGCCTGTTGCCTGAGGCTTCTCGTGCTGCATCTCGCTGTGGGAGTTTTCTTCGAGTAACATCCCTCCCAACAATATTTAACTGACCTCCCGACCAAATAGCACCCAGCATGTCTGCATCTAGTTGTGCAGACCAATTTGTATTTTCAAGAAGCAGAGTGTGACAAACATGTTGCATTAGCTATAGCTGCTTCACAATGAAGCCTCCTGCTGCATTGTTAGCGGTAAAGCAGCAGCAGCTGGGAAGCATTTAGTTTGCATTAATAATAGATTAACACTTAAAACAGAGCTGAATGTGATTTTTAAACAGTAATAAGGAGGAATGTAAGAACATATAGGACTTAAACTCCGTATGCAACCCTTTTTTATTTATTTAATTTACATGTACTTAAGAAATACACACACACACACTTTGTTCCATCAGAAACTCTCACCATGGTCATTTCACACTTAAGTTCTGTTGGAAGGAGATAACTCCAAACACAGGGGAGGAGGAGGAGGAGCATTGTTCCTGATAACGTGAACCACGCTCCCCGAGTGTGTGTGGCTGCACAGACAGTCCTACTGTTCAGTGTCTTCAACTACAACCACCAGCGCCAGCCGTTTGGGATCAATGAAACAGAGTGAGTGGGCGATGTGACACACACTCGGCTCTCTCTATGTAGGCGCCTTTCCCTTGCTGTTTGGATGATGCGATGCTTGGACTGCAGGGTGTGTATCGACTGGAGCGTACAAGTTTAAGCATGCATACAGCAGAAAGAGGCAGAGGGCGCATTGCTGGAATTAATAATAATGGTCAGATCTACTAGATGCACTAAAAAATTCAAACACAAAAGTAAAAGTAAAAATTTCCACATTTGAGGGATCTCTAGTGGTACATCATGTTTTATCTACCATTGGGGCATACGAGGGGGGCACTTGAATTTCATGTAACTGGGCTCCAAATGTGCATTTTTTATTACTATATAATTTACTTAACAGAAGACTTTCTTAAAGCACCAGATTCCATTCAAAAGGGCATGTCCTTACTTAATTTGGCTTTGTTGATGAACTGCAGTCAGGTCAAACCCCCTGTTGAGGAAGAGAAGCAACTCTAAGGTGAGTTTCTGGCATTTTGTGCTGAAATTACAACAATGTAAAAGCCACACACACACACACACACACACACACACACACACATATATATATATTAATCTCTAAACAAAAAAGACATAAATCTTTTGTGAGCAAGACACCATCCGCTGTAACAGCCAATCAGCGCTTTGTATTTTGCAATATGTTGGCATATACTGAGCCTAAATGGACAGAAGTGGTATAAGGCATGTTTGAAAACTTTCTATGATTTAATACATTTTTGGGTCACCGGTGACCACAGCCACTACCTTCCACAAGTGACAAACATTTAAAAGCCACCCTTCGTTTGATGTTTTCTGAGATTTTGGAGTGTTGCTTTGGGCGCGGCCTAACCTGCTAGTCGCTGTTAAACATTCTGATCAAGCATAAAAAGGTTATCAGATATTGACCATCCTGTGAGCTGACATTTCCCCGGTAAAGCCCTGCAGTGTGTGAATGTGTGAGAGACCAGCAGCATATTTATTAGCAATACTCCATATTTAAAGTGAGATGGGAGCATGTGGAGCGAAGGTCGTCACTCGTATTCAAGTCTCGCATCAATGCCACGACTACATTTCGCATGCTTTGTTTCCGTGCGGTTTTTATTCAGCATCCTGGAACTCGCCACAATAGGCAGAAAACATTTTGTGAGGCCTTGGTTTTGAAAAGCCTGCACAGGCAGAGGTGCTCAAAGTGTTCTTTTGTTGTTGCCAGGCAACTCGGCAAAGTCAGCTGCTGTCAATCATTTGGCAAGTAAAGAATAGCATTAAGTAATTAGCTTACTAAAGGAAAGACTTAGCGTCTCTTTCAGTCTGTTGCTCTTTATTTTATCATTCTCTGCTCCTGAAACGGCGTGGAGAGGAGCCAGCTTTTCCTCTGTTTCCATCTGATTGGACGGCAGCGGTGAAACAAAAACTGTGAGTGCATGTTCCTTCTCAATTAGCAACACAAGTGGATAAAAGAGAGGCGCCAGGTTGAGTGCTTCAAACTCATTCAGAACTACAAAAGGCACCCCCTGCTGCTGGAGCTGCATCCTGTATGATTACAGCCCTGGAGCACAATGTGTCAAATCAAACTCTCATTATACCAGAGAGCATATTCAGGTCAGTACTTTAGAACAATGACCTTTGATTTATGTAAATACATTAAAGTCATTAAGGTCTTTTAGATCCACACCACATAAAGGTAATACTGTCATCTTAATGGGTACTGTTTAGTAAAGAATTTTCTTGATTATGGACATTGATTCTTTTTAAATGTAATGAATGAAAAACAAATGTTTAATTTTGTATGGAAGCCAAGAGATGCTGTGCTTTTATTTATGTATTTAATTGATTTTTTTTTTTTTCAAAGCCTGGTTTTCTTGACCATACAAGATAAAGCTGAAAGTGACCATGCCTCAATATTTTTAACAATGGCATCTTGAGATAGGAGATAATTCACTTTTCGGTAAGTCAAATCTGCTGCCATAAATGCATTCAAACAGCTCAGATTGAGGCGACAATAATGTATTCAGTGGGATGCTTGTGCAAAACCAAATCATTTTTTAATGTTCATACCTCTTAATTGTACATCGAAACAGCATTTGTGGGTACAAATAATGGGCTTTTACTTTGGAGTATCTCTAAATTGAATCAATAAAAATGCATTATTTGGTGCTTTAATGCAGTCAGAGATGTCTTCAAACCTAGTAACAAGTATTACATTAATGTAAGTAAATTTCCATATGTATTTTTGCATTGGCTCTTGTTAAAACCTTATTTTGAAAACTGGGCGTAGATCTGCACCACTTAAATGCTTTTACTGGCAGCACATTTTAAGCAGCTTCATTTTAACAAATGAAAAAAAAAAAAAAATGTGATGCGGAGGTTAATGAAATTATCTTGAAATACCAATGCTAGTTTCATTGTGGAAATGAGTTTGAGCTTGATGTTTTCATTGAAAGGTTTTATAGATCATTAAATTAAAGTCTAAGTGTGGTCATTTATTTTTGGTCATATTTAACTTGAGGCGTGGTGACATTTTGATTTGTTTTATGAAACACTTTTGATCCCTTATTTTGCCTAAGTTTCACGTTTAGACTTATGGGAAGAGTTTATGAACCTGACTACTGGAGATGTTAGGGGTTGAAGGAGAAGGGAGAATGATATCTGATAGCACAGAGTGGTCATCATACAGTGTCCAGTACCAGTGTCTCAACCCATACTTGTCCGGGAGCTGAGCTTCTTTTTTTCTCTGTTTTAAACTCACTTTTTGGCATAAATTGTCTGTTATAAAATAGAGCTACCCACCTATTGAGGTTTTAGAACGTCCTGCCCACCTACTGACATTTTCAACCGCTCATGAATGGCGATACACACCATGAATGAGCGTCCTACTGCGCCCGCTCTGCTCTCAAAAATCAAAAGGGAATCTCAAACAAGCGTCATTATTCTAATATTATACCATGCTGATATATGATGCTGTTAGATTTCTGCAACCTCTGCTCTGCTTTCTTTCTGTGAAATAGAAAGGGAATAATTGTGTCCAGCTGCTTTGCATGAAGTTTATATCCTCAAACATCTACTGCTGAAAAAATCTGGACAATTATTGCTACAAGCTGTTTAAGAGAGTTCATGTTTTGTTGAGTGGGGCTGTATGAGCCACTTACCAATAATTAGATGTCACTATAAGCTCAGCAAGGTACAACCCAATCCTGATTACAATTAAGTTTGAATGCTGCGGAAAAAAACATAATAAAAAATAGACTGCAATGATTTGCAACATTTGTCTAAGTAAATTCAATTAAAGACAATATACTTGTATTACTCAAATCAAATTAATCAGGTCAACTGGACATAGAGTTTTGCTATGTTCAGACCTGATTCATTTGATTTCAGTATACTTTGACCTGGACGAATGAGAATTTGCACAGATATTCTTGTATTGTTTTGCAAATTTATTGAATAATTCTGAACAGCATCTTGACAGCATCCCAACTTTTTTGTAATAGCAGTAAGAAAAAATCAGATAAACAATGTATTGTTTAATGCTGACAAGTTTATGCACGGAGAAGCAAAATGGTCTAAATTATCTGTACTCTCACAAAAAGTACCAGACTCCACTTACAAAAACACCCTTACAAGGCAATTATCGGTCTACCAATGTCTCAACTGGCTACTTTGGTGAATCTTAACTCACACTTGAATATTCAAAAGTTACACAAAGTCACACAGTCACATAAATAAACTCAACGATCGAGGCAGTGCCTTGTGTTCTGTATAGAAAAAAAATATTGCTTTTGGTATAGGAATCTGGTGTCTTTGAAGAGAGCATGGCTTCAGTATCCCATTGGTAAGGGCTGTCAAACAGTTAGGAAAGGCGGGGAGAATATTTAAAAATATAACATGCACTTCAGATGATAGTTGATATTTGAAGGAGCTAAAGTACACTCACTAGCTATTTCCTGTATAACTGCTACCGTTACCAATCAGCCAATCCCATGGCAGCAACTCAGTGCATTTAGGCATGTAGATATGGTAAAGGCGAGCTGCTAAAGTTCAAAGACCATCAGAAGGAAGTAAAAGGTGACTAAAGTGACTGTGAATGTTGCATGGTTGTTGGTCTGAGTATTTCAAGAACTGCTGATCTAACAACCATCTCTAGGTCTAACAGAGAACTGTCCAAAAATAGAAAATATCGAGTGAGTCTTGATGCCTTGTTGATGCCAGAGGTCAGACTGGTTTTGATAACCAATCTCTGCTGAAGGCAATGGCTGCATCCCATGTTCCTTAATTGCATCCACGTTTCCCTCACTCTGATGTGATGTATCAGGTCCTTCCAATCAACTGCAGTGTTAAACCAATAAGCTGTATCCACTATATTTGGGGTTGTCGATTAGCAGGGGTGTAACGATTCATTTTAACGATGACAAATCACGATTCGTGGTGGCCAAAACATTTCACTGACGATATCTGTTCATGTAGAACAATACAATCTGAAACGATTCAGTGTTTTGAAATCAATTCAGTTACTTTTTAGCCAAAAATTGAAGCATTGTGACTGAATATAAATACCTAGATTCTTGCAATTGCAGATGATGTTTCCTAGATTCCTATTGGTTCTTGTAAAAAGAAATTATGGATGTTAACATTTAATTAATTGCATTCACATTTTATTCGAATTAAAGGAAGGCACACTTGCCGAGCACAGATGGATGTAGTTGAATCACAGAAATAAAAATGAATTCATTGATGTGGTAGATGAATTGTTACACCCCTAGTTAAAAGACTCTGACAAAGGATGCCGTCATACATCCTCACACATGGCTCCTCCCACACGGCACAAATAAGAGCTTTGGGTTGGTCATAAAGATGGCGCGCCAAAAGAACTTTCGGTTCAAGTGAGGAGACAGAACTGAGAAGAACCAAATCTCTGGAGCATGTAAAAGACCACACCACCACTTCATTAAGTATACCATGCTAACTATTAAAGTGGTGGGTGAGTGTACATAGCTGTTGTGTCATTCGTCCCACCACCATCTATAGGTAATAAACTGACTGTGGATAAGTACCTCGTAAAACCTCACTTTCCTTGTACATCTTAGTGTATTGACATTGATACTTATACGTGTCAGAAGACCTCTAGTTCTTAATAACAGTCCATCAGTTGTCCCTATATCACCTACACATGACATTTAAATCTTCTGCTTGAAATGGGCACCATTGGTCAGCTTAATAATCCATCTAATCTTTCACCTGACATTCTCTTGTCAGCCCGTAATATGGACAGAGAGTGTGGTGTTAAAGTTTTGCAGACTCAGGGCTCTGACATTTGACTGTGTGCTCAGGCGGTTTTAATAAGAATTTTCCTATTTCAAACAGTCTCTGGGGTGAAGTTAGATGTGGATTTGATGTGATCTGAACAGCCCTTAGCAGCACTTGAACTCTTACCTGAGATGGACCATCGAGAGAGAGTGGAGATGATTGGCCTCATGCTCACTCTCCACCAAAGCTCAGCCTTTTTTTTTTTTTTTTTGCTGTAACAAGTAGCTTTTAAGGATGAGACACTGATTAGTGAGAGGTTGAGAGAGGGGAGCAAGAGAGAGATAGCACACAGAGATGAAGATGGACAGAGACAGGAAGAGAGATGGAGAGAAAGGCGGAAAAAAGTCAGAGAGAGAGGAAAAAACATGAGGAAGAAGGCTTTAAAGAAGAGGAGCGAGGCGGAGGAGGAGATCTGAGGCAGCGTATCAAAGTAGGGCTGAAGTTCAGGAATGATTAAGGAAAGGAGGATGAGTTGAGAGCAGCAGTTAAGAGTACGAGAGAGGGAGTGGAGTAGGGAGAAGCAGCTGCACCACTTGTTTGCTACACTGTAAGTGCCTTCGAAGCCCAGTTTATATAACCTTTATATATATATAATATATTCAGCTACAGAACACTCTTCCCCACATTTGAATACTCTGGGTTGTTACTCAGTTCCTATAGTCTTCCAATGTTTGCCACTGGGCTGTAGTTTTCTTAGATTAATCGTCAAAAATACACATTATAACAGTATTTTTAAAAAACATCAAATTTGAACTTCCCAAAAGTCCTTGACGATATTATGGGTAATGAACATTTCTGTTAGAAGAACAAAAAAAGTGATATTTTTGTCAAAATCGTCACTTATTTAAAATGTCGCCAAAAATAAATGCCTGTTAAAAACAATAATTTTTGCAACCCTTCACTTAACTAGGAAGCTTCATTTGACTTTACAGACACAAATAGCCATGTGACTGGCAATTACTGAAAGTCAGACTGAACTGCAGGATGTGTACACAGAGCAGAGAGTTGGAATTACAGGTTTAGAAATGCAAAAAGTTTACCTCGCAACCATGGAAAAATGGACCTAGATTACTGAAGAGATTTATCTGATGGATGGTGACACTGAGTGACACATGTTAGGTCTGCAGAAGGCCCGGCTTGTACATAAATGGGAGAAATGGAAGATATAAAGGAATAATAGCCGCCAGCACTGACAACTGAGAGGAGACATGTTGATAACGACAGTGAAAAGAGATCATTCTTGTGAATGTTACCAGAGAAATGTACTCATTCTTTTTCCATTATTTATGTAATTATAACTGGTATTGCACAAAGAGATGATTTTTTGTTTGTTTGTTTTTTTCCACTTTGGCCGTGATAGTGTAGATTCCATAGAGATGCAGGTCTTGGCAAGGCCACATTGAGTCAAATGTAAAAAGAGTGAACACTGCCCTGAAACAGCTTTGGGTTCAGAGGGTTAAATAAGTTGCCGATCTGAATTGACTGTCCACTCGATAGCAGGCTTGCTAATCATAGCATAGCACCATCCAGTGACTGAATGCATACTCACAGTTTCTGCTTTTCAATAATTGAAACAGTAAATATAACAACAACAAAAAAACATTTCACCACCCAGCTGCTACATGGCTCATGCCAAGTAGACCAGAGTATTTAAAAAAGCAGTAATTATGCATTAACACATGAAACCTATAGTTTTAATTTTCATTTGGCATACATCAAATGAACATTTTTATTTCCAGACAAGAAACCACAGCAACAAAAATATTCTCATCAACACGGAAGCTTACTTGAGCAATATTCTCTTCAACTGAGCACTCAGATAAAGTGGATAATAGTAGAAAGGATTGTACAGCTTTATGAAGCACATTGAGTTTGAAGATAGCAACTTGAAAATGGTTTTGAAATTAAAGCAGCTGTGATGTAAAAAAAAACTTTCTGTACTGTACTACCAATTTCATGTAATACATAACTGTAAAGCTAAAAAATCTAAGCATATATTCCCGTTTATAATGTTTATAATAAAGATATTTTTTATTTTATTTTTAGGCAGCACCTGTATTGTTATTTAAATGTCCTTATTTTGCTCTTCAAAGCTGAACTTACCTTATCAGTGAGGCAGCTAATCCGATACAACGTGCAGTGATACCTTGATCCCTCGTTCCGCTCTTCTCCCCTGCTCACCTGGCTGTGTCAGGCTGTCACTCATAAACCAATCATAAGCTAACATCTCCCTCCTCTGGTCTTCTGCCATCTCTGACCCCGCCCCTGAACTCAGGTCTCCTCCAATAAGGCTTGATGTCACAGCGAGGCACTCACCCATGGCCACAGACAGAGCCGCCAATCATCTGGGATAATCAGAAACGGGCTGACCCTGAGGTGACCCGGCCTTGCAGAGGGGCTGACAGGATGAAAGGCGCTGGACTGAAACTTACACGGTATTTTCACGCTGTCTCTCTCTCTCTCACTTTCTCACACACATTGACAGTGCACGGACATAAACAGTAGTGTGTGGATCAGCTGTATTGGCAAGAATGTCTTCTGTTTTTTTGTATACTTTGTATACTATTTATATACTGTATGTGGTTTATAAACTGGACCAGCATAATACAAGCAACTAGAGCTGTCATTAGAATAAAGAAAATGTACTAATTCATCTCATATTTAAAAAAAAAAAATAATCTAGATAAAAAAATATTTTCCACTTTAAGTCTAAAGCTTCCTAAAAGGCATATTAAATACAAAATAAATCACCAGATTAATGAGTAACCAAAGGGTGTGTATTTGTGACAACTAATAGTATCCTAAACTGATGCAGGTTTAAAAAGGAAACCATAAAGTGCCAGAGGGCCAAACATCAGTAGCAGTAACTCATTAGAATTAATATTATATTCTGAAGATAATCCAAATTTCTGATTAAGTTTACCTCACACACAGTGTAACACATGTTCATGTGATCAACTCGCCCTTGACAAACAGCCACCACAGTGATGATCTTGTTTTATTTATTTATTTATATTTTTATGATGTGCAGCAGTGGATCCATCTCTGGTCTATTAACCTTTAAAATGCTTGAATATTCATCATTCACTCATGCCACTGGATTGCATCTTGTCGTTTCTTGTCATTGTTCTCGAGAGACTGGTGCAGTTTCACGAGCCAGAGAAACTGAGATCAAGTGGGTGGTGGAGAATGGAAGAGGACAAGGATAGAATCCAACAAACTATCCGTCATCTTGCTGCATCACTGACTGAGCAACTTGCTTAGTCACTAAATTAGTCATTAACTGGGAGTTAGTAAAACCCACATTGAGCTTAAGTTTTAAAGTTTGCTCCATGAGCAGATTTAGGGACAGTAAATTATAAGCTTGCTAGCTAGACATGCTAACAATTACATTTTGTGTTTATCCGTTTCTTGCACTTTTGCCGTGCTTTCGGCTTTCAAAAGGCTGAAAAGACAGCAAACTCTTTAAATATTGCCTGCCACTATTATTGCAGCCCCAAATCCCTGCTTCAACATGAGAAAGACAAATCTTGGCAGGCTAGCTGTGGTTGGTTGCACTTGCATCTTTCCATTGACCTCTGGTAGGTTCAAAGAGTTTCTAAACTTCACTTCATATTCCACTTGAACACTTAAAGAAAGAAATTGAGAGGGGATGGAGTAAAATCTAGCATGAAGGACGCTCGTATCTGTCCGCCTGTACGTTTGTCCTACAGTACCACTGCAGACAATTCCCTCCAGAATGCAACACAGTGCAGCCACTTCTGTACGATGTACCACAAAACTCCAAGGCCCTCACAGTCTCTGGCAGCTGAAAGAAGAACAGAACTTTCATTGTCTTTTTAGAGGCTTTATAGATACATCACTGGTTTCATAGCAACCACAGTGGACACACCAGGCAAGTGGAGAACTGGCTTTACAAGGATACAGGCTGAATACATACCAGTTGGTGAAAGAAAACAAGTTATTAAAGACTACTTTTGGGAGGCTTTATGTAAGCAAGGGAAAACAAGGAGTGTTAACTGATTAAGGAGCACATTATTGACTTCACATTGAAGTAGACAGCTGTACACTTCTAATTTCAAAATATATTTTAATTATTTTACTGGCATATTTGTTTAGCTGTAGCAAGGTAGCTATTCAAATGAACCCTTGAGTTGGTTTCAGACTGTTTTCTGCTGACTTTTTAAACCCTTCCTGAGTCTTCTGAAAATAAACCTACAAAAGTTTCTTACGTATATGTAAACTGGCAATCCCACTGGGACTGAGACAGGGCATATGCGTTATATTTTGCAATCACAACTGGACATGTTTTTTAACACGGTAAGTGAATTGTATTCTGCATAGAGAGCTGTTTAAATCACACAGATAGATCTGCTCTATGTGATTGTAATTGTAGGTAACTGCTCATTTAAGGTGGAGCAGCTGAGTGGACAGTGGCTGGCTGAGCTGCCTTCACCAGGCCGACTGGCAACAGAAATATATTGAAATGAAATATATTGAATTTACTCAATAGTCAGCTTAGTGGAAAGAAACCAACAATTTATATATTGATTGATTTTATTGCGAGCATGGATGCATTGGAACTGGCACACAAACAGACTGGCAATATTCATTCATTCATTCATTTTC
>JAOWBC010001714.1:4623853-4637623 GCA_028566105.1 Hypoplectrus providencianus
TCAGTGTCTCTGCTCCCCGCAGTACAGATTTGGCACACGTGTACATGGCAACACACACACACACACACACACACACATCAAGTCTGTATGTTGAGATCACCTCTGCAGAAGCTAATCCATTTAGCTAAGCTGTAGCATTCGTGTTTGTGTACTTGTATGTTAATGGATGTATGAAGGTGTGTGTAATATGTGCCTGTTTACTTCTCAAGATTAGTCAACTAAGACTTGTAATTGAGGCTTCTTGAGGCAAATAATATCCAAGAAATAGTTTTTGTTCTCCAACAGAAGGTTCAACAGATGTAGAAAAAATCGTCATCTCACACTACGGCTCCCTGCTGCTGTTGGCTGCTCTTCATCTCACATACTGCGTGAAAGCATAACACATTTTGAGTGGCACTTCCTTAAAAGAGTGCAAAGCTAACAATTTACATGTAGAGGAAATAGCAAAATTTAACTGTGACACACTGAGCGCATCACCTGTTGTTTGAATACCTTGCAGGGTCGTTAAAAAACTCATCACACACAAAAGCCCTTGGCATCTGTTACAAATGAAAAGGGAGCATCTTAAGCATCATTTTGATTGTGCATCTTTTTTGATTTGGTAGGCTTAGCATGTTGTTATCATTGCAAAGTAAACATAGTCTGTGTAAAAATAATGGATATGGACACTGTGACATCACCCAGTGGCTTTTTGGCCATCACCATCTTGGTGTATGGCTGTAGTCATGTTTTGTGTAGACAAGATCAGAAACTGGAATTAGTTAAGTCAAGTTAAGCTAGTGCTAGCTAGCTAGCCTGGTTAGCAAAGGGCTATTCTAAATGAAAAGCCTAGGGTATAGCACAGGAGGTCTTTTAGTCCAACCAAACTCTGACATTTCTGTTGCCTAAAAATGACCTGCTAATGGAAGGGTTACGGTTCTAAGACAAAATCACACAGTGCACTTTTGTAGCTACCCATCAGGCCCTGTCGTAAAGCTGTCTTAATTCTACATGTGGCCATATTTTACCAAGTAAAATAATGCTCTATTGAAGAAGACATACAGACTGGGACCATAACGTCATTGGGAGAATGTTTATTGATGATAAAGACAAAGTGAAAACAAGTACCATACTCTGATTGACTTTTCCGCAAACTGATTTTTTGTAACCAGTGGTGTCTCCCCCTACTGGCCATTAGAAAGAATGAATGCTTAAAGCACCTTAGCATTGGCTTCACCTTTCTGGCACTTACTTGCACTCTCCACACTATGACTCCTCAATTCCCTCAGACCACCCCTGCACTCGTTGTTTTTTTTACACATTTTTTACATTTTTTATGTAATTTACATAACCTTAATTTACTCAAACTGCAGCCTTTTTCACAACTGTACATGCATGTATATTGTTTAGGTTCAAATCGTGATGCTAAACATTATGCTTGAAGGGTAGTCTGTGCAATAAAAAAGTGATGCTGGGGGCTCCTGACCAACTGTTGGTATTTGGAGAGTTGGGTCAGTTGGGTTTCCTGCTGGGTCACCAGCAAGAAAATTTTGCTGTCTATGTTAAATATACAATATGCAAAGCAAACAAACTGTGTCTCATGACACTAGACTACCTTGTTGGTAATATGGTAGTCTTTTCCTCTGGAGGATGACATGAGCAGAAGCCATGCTCTTGGGCTGGTGTGCATGGGTGTAGTTAGTATGAGGACGAGTCAAAGTCCTGCCAAAGGCCCCTGTGAACTCCAGAGATCAAAGCACGGTTGTTGTTGTTGTTTTCTGATAGAGTTTTGTTGTGTTTCCTTCTATCCCTCTGTCATCACACAAGTTCCATAATCTCCTTATGGAAATTCATATTCATAAACCGGCACAACACAGGCCGCATCTGCTGCAGTGTAGGTGCGCCGCACGATGAAGCGAAGACGTAAATAAATAATTTTAAGTGTCACCTCACCGGAGAAAGAGCTGGAGGAGCTCTTGGGGATTGTGACACATCCCACGTGGCTTTACTGGTTCCACTTGTCAGCTAAAAAAAATAAATAAATAAATAAATAAAAAAAATCTAATCCAGCTGCTTGCTTTTCACCTTAGAGCTTAGGTACGCAGTGCCGCTGTTTCAGGATGATTTTGTCTGGAGTGGACTTAGCATACATCAGCCTCATTTTACGCTTCTTATCTTTCCTCCCTCTTCCTTGTCACCCTTTCTTTGATTCACTTGACTTTGTTCTCGCACCTTGTTGACAGATTCCGTTCTTTTGTTTGTTGTTTAAACCAAGTGAGGATTTAGCCCTGCACTGACACAGCTTTTGGCCTCAAAGCTGAACTGTTTGACTCCAGGCAAACAGCTTTTTTTTTTTTCCTCCCCGTACCCGGTGTAATCCTCACAGATAAAGCAACCTCTTCGAACACAGCGGAGTGTAGCAGTTGCTTAGGCAACAGACTATCCCATCTAATCCAACTTGTTCCAATCTCCCCAAAGTCTGAATACCTGTCGAATTGAAAGGCTTCCTAAGCTTACTGCTTGTTAGCCTTGAGTCTTGTGAATAACATTTTCAACTAAGATTTCAATAACAGCATGTCAGCTTATTCATTGGCATAAAAGCTGGAGCAGCCACTAACTGCAGGACTGTGGGCAGAAGATTGCACTTAGTTTTAACACTCGACCTTCTAATGACTTTCATTTCGCTGTTTCAGTTGGTGCATTTCTATCCAAATGTTTTATATGCTTTTCTGCACATAAAAAACCTGAATGGACCCAGTTTTTTAGAATTCTGCAAATTTTATGAGTTACATCTGGCTGAATTGGAAAGTAACACTGAAAAGAAAATGCAGCAATGTGCAAAGAAACAGATTGAGAAGATAAATTAAAACAGACATGAGGCATATGCTGTGTGTCCATGCGGCATCCAGCACCGACTCCAGTCCACCTGACAATGGTGATGTACCTTTAAGATAGTTTGCCAGCCACCAATGGCCAGAAGGAGGGGAGAAAAAGAACGACGTTCATCCCAAAATGTTTACATTTTGGCACAGTTTAGGTTCTTTTTAACATTAACCTTGCCTTGTCTTGACCTCAAAATTGAATATTTTTTTCTTGAGTGGCCTGTTAATATCCACCAACTGGCCACTAACCTGATAAAATGGCAGTTTGGTGTTCATCTCCTTCAAGGTTGGACTGGTTGTGTGTTCAGAGAAGGTCTTCTGTATGTTTTGGTTGTAATGAGTGGTTCTTTGACTTACTGTTGAACCAGTGTGACCTCTGACCTCTGGCATCAACATGGCATAAAGACTCACTGGATTTTTCCTCTTTTTGGACCATTCTCAGTAAACCCTAGAGATGGTTGTTCGATCACTAGTTTAGGAAATACTCCAATCTGCCACCAACAACATAACACGTTCAAAGTCACTTCAATCAACTTTCTACCCCATTCTGATGCTCACTTTGAACATCTTCAGCTCATCTTCATCAGTATACGGTACATAGGTGTACCTAATAAAGTGTGCCAAGTATAGTATACGTGTGGGAAATACTGTGGTCCTCCCATTAGTACACTGGGCTGGACTATTAAAACTAGAAATCGACCTAACTCTCGTGGGCTCTTTGAGTGACAGGCAGCTGCCCTCAGCAGCGACTAGCTGCTAGTATGACTGGGATTTGATGGGCTAGTAATTATTGCCTAAAAGCTGGCTGACTAGCTACTAGCTGACGGTGAGCTACGCTGTTACATGGCTGAAATACATATATATTTATATGAATGTTACAAACAGGTACATTTTTGTGTTTTATAGATATTTCCTGGGACTCTTGAAACCCAGGTAGAAACCGGACAAACTGGCCACCTGAGCTGATTGCCAGCTGTTGGTTTTGGCATGCCCTTGACAGTGCTTCTGTTGTGTTTTGTTTTGTTTTTTCATTTAAAGAGAGATTTCTGAAAAGCTCTAGTTGTATGGACAGAATTTGTTCTGAGATCAAAGGAGGAAAATCTGAAGTAGGCCGTAGTTCATACAAGGCAATTCAAGAAGAAACCATTTCATGTCATCAATAACTAAATTTGTTTGTGACAGTGTGTCCCACACTTAAGAATTGACTGCAATGAAAATGGAGCTGACCTCAGATTAGCCCCACAGATCACCACATTGTTTGTCTTTGTGTGTCCCCCCTCAAAAAAAGCAACATTCTTCAATTCAGCGCTTATAGTCCCCACCTCAGAAAGAAATGATGGGGGAGAGATGATCTGGCCAAGCGTTTTATAATCTTCCCCGGGGTGCCAGGAGCAGCAAAGTGTTGGGGACATAGTATTGATTTATATAAAACTCAATGTTCCCTCCGCTGCCCAGATCTGAGTGTGTCTGGACCGTGAGAGCGATAAGGGATTGGACTAATGTGAGTGCAGAGCAAAAGGGCCTTGATGCCAAATGGATAAGCTCAGAGTTTTAACAACCTGAAAGTTTGCACTCTCTCTGCTGTATTTTATGTTTTTTTCTTCTTCATTGTGTCGCTGTTACAGTGCTGGGTCTTGATGAATTGGAGCATTAAGGATTATGTTCTCCAAGAGATGCCCCTGGTGATTTGGGGTAAAAACTGGAATATGTCAAGTCACCGTCTGAGTGGAACTCGCAGCTACTGCATAGATTTTGGCCAGATTTATAAGCCTAATTAGAGCAGCCCACACAGGCACAGACAACTTTGCAGACTTTACCTTGTCATAGTTTTTTATATAATGTTATCTGAGGGCAGCTGGATCTTGAAAATGTTGCAGGGGTAGCATATACAACACTTGATTGGGTACAAAATCCATATAAATACATACCATATACTGCTGCAAAGTTTACTTCAGGCTATATTCGGGAAAATGAAAGGACAGCATTGCAATTTCAAGCTGACTGAAGTAATTTCTAAACATTTTAATGACAAATGTAATTCAGTTAATTGTCTTTGCAAACGTTGTCTTATTATTTTCTCCAATTATCCAGAGTGGCTAGCAAGTTGCTTTTCTTTAATTACTTCATTATATTGTCTTACCATGTATAATAAGCACACCCTTAACACCCTGAGTTGTGTTGTTTTAGTTGTTAATTAGGATATCCTGTTTACTGAAATCCAGGAAGCTAGTGAAACGTCTTGACTGGGCTTTTTAACGGGAGGAAAAAATCACCTTAATTGTCTGTGTCTAGTATATGAAGATGGAATTAAATTGATCTAGTCCATGATACCTTATGAGACAGTATTGGATCACTATTTGTATGAAGTTTTACCCTAGTAAACAGAGAATAAGTAGGTAACGGTCAAGTACTCAACAGCCCTGCCTCAATAAAATTTTGTAAAAAAATAATAAAATGTACTTAATGTTTTAAAAGTGAAAGTACCCATTATGCAGATTGGCCCTTGTTGTACAATAGTATCATTATAATATTACTGGATTATTGTTACTGATGCATGAACATATAAGCAGCAGCATTATTATTTAAGTTGATTCAACTGACAACAGCAACTATGGACCATTGCATGTTGTATTTTGCAATTAAGTATTGAGATTCAAACAATAATAACAACAAACTAAGCTACTTGTACTTGAGTATATTCTTCTCAAATCTCTTTCACCCAACTGCAATTCAGAGGGAAATATTGTACAGGTAAATTTACTTTGTTTATTTGACCCCTGTTCTATATTTAAAATTAATTGATTTATTTTACATTCATAACTTAGAACCAGTTGAATTACAATAAAGTAGGATGTTATTATATGAATAAGCCCATGGGGCAATTCACAAGCTAACAAGCAGTACAGTTATCTTTAAAATACAGAAATAAATTCAAATAAGTGACCAGTGACTAACACATTAATGCACCTGCACTTAGAATCATGCATATAATATGTATTATTCTTAAAAGTATTCTACTTTAAAGTACCTTATTTACCTTAATTACACGTCAATGCTTCTACTAATAATAATAATTTCACTTTCAAGATTTGAGCATGATTTTGTATGTAGTACTTTTAATGGTAACGGATTATTTCTTCACTGTGGAATTGCTTCTTCTACATGTTAAACTAAGTCTTAGAAGTGAATACTTTTTTTTTTTTCTTTTTTTTCTTTTTACAGCTGACGCAATCTCTGTCAGGTATAAGTGTTAACATGGTTACCACCTATAAATATAGACCTATTTACCCTCAACACAATAATGTTCATGTCAAGAAAAAAAAAAATCACCCAGGCTTGAGTTCTTCATATGTCAACTCTGGAAACTAATCTATTTCAGAAAACTAATTTGGTCTCCAAATGATGTGCCTTGCCTTGGTGATGTTCACAGCATCCATTTCTCCAGCAAAGGAAGAACTGCATTTTTTATAGCCAGTGGATGTTCAAAGTGCAGGAGTTTGGTACCAGGGACTGGGCTTACTGTGCCGAGACCCACTTTTGGAGCACTTTGGTTAAGTTTAGTGTAAGGTTGTGGCTTTACTTAATTAATTATAACCTAGTTAAAAATAGCAACGACATCGCGTGCTTCAAGTCACCGCAGACATCATCTGTTAACATTAAGATAACAGTGTTTCCCTAATCTTGACCTGGCACCACGTTTTGAGGTGCTCATTTGTTAAAGCACTTAAAATAACTTTCACTTTGTGTTGAACTAACTTAACTGATTTTATTTATTTAGTTTTTTATTTAGTTATTATATATATATTTTAGAGTTGTTAGAAAAGGCTACAGTTTGTGTGGATTTATGCTACAAAACCACTGATTAAAGTTAATTAATATACTAAAATTGCAGAACTAATTAACAATGTAAGCTGCATTCAGAAAGTGTAATTCACAAACTGTGAGAGTCATGTAAAAATAAATAAATAAAAAAAAGAAGAAGTTAAAACAAATTAACTTTGGTTTTCACATTACACGATAACCCAGCTCCGCTTGGTAAAAGTCCAACATTTTTTCAATCTATACACGGTCACCATGTGATGTTGGTAAACCAGATGTTACATACACTCAGCATTAAAAGGACTCCCATTGACTCTGCTTTGGTGTGTTTTCCGTGCTGCTGGCACGTATTGCCCCAACAAAACCACCAGCACATGATTCAGTGTTAAAAAAAAAAAAAAAAAAAAAAACTAGGTCTGAAAGTTTACCCCGCTTAGTCCTGGTTCTGCTTTTTCCCCTGCCTCACTTCCCCTTTCAGCTGGCTCAGCAGAAAGGTGTGGGTGTCCAGCAGCAGGGTGCTGATGTTGGCTCCCAGGCAGCGCGTGCTAACCCCACCCCTGCCTCATGCTGGAGCTCTGACTGCAGGTGGAAGGTAGCAGTGAGGCAGAGCCTGGTTGATTGCTGCCGGAGGCCACGTTGAAGTTTCAGCCACGGTTGAATCTGATGAACCTTACCAGTGGCACTGTGGCAGGCGTTAGTGATGACTGCACAGAGTGAGCCGGTCTTAGCCAGGTCCCAGAGGAGTTTCAGGATCCAACTGAGACTGCTTTAAAGCCCCCTTAAAGTTCTGTATAATGGTTTTACCGTTTTTTTTTTTTCTGAATTATGTTGGGCTGCATAGGGATTCCTTCAAAATGCATTTGCTTTTTCAAGTTGGTGTCCAAACCAAACTGCTCATTGTTTTTGTTGTTGTGTGCAACAGTCTAGACAAGTCTGCCACCATGCTTGTTAGAAAGTAATACATTTATAATGTGACTAAAGTGTGATTTAGGAATGGTTATAGGTAGGTAATAGTTAATCTTATAACCATGCCATAACTAAAAAAACTGAATGCAGACCGAATGCTCCGTGTGATGGAATATGCAACATTACAGGCTACAGGTAATCAAGTGGTTCTGTTGCTGCTTCAAGCGGTGGGAAAAAAAAAATCCATCCTGCATTCAAAAAAGAAACTGAAACTCTCATGTGCATGCTTGCTTTCTCTTTGATTCAAAGAGCGTGTGTTCCTTATGTCAAACCGTACATTTGTGCATAAATGTTTATTGTGATAGAGCACAAAGTGCGACTTTTCCCTTTTTATATGCTTGGTTAAAATCAGAACACCAGCCATTGTATGCACACTGTGTGGTATGCGTTGTATTTGCCTTTCAAACATAAAAACTCATGCCTCTCCTCCTTCAGCGCAGCTCTCATCGGTGTTCCCATTACAAAGGGGAGCGCACATGCTTTGATGGAGAAGGTACTCTCCGCTCCCTCTCTAAAAACCTCTAATGATACCTGCTTCCAAGCCTATTTCTGGGACATCAAAGGATCAACTAGCCTAAGTGCTCGTGCCACAGTGTGAGGGGACGTATTGAAGCCCGCATTTGTAAACTCCCATCATAACCATACTGAGTTATTTTTCCATATGTGCTGTGAAGAGCTTCACCTGTGAGAGGCTCCGGCTGGAAGACGTCTGTAATGTGAAGCAATGGCGCCATCACATGGGCGGCAGAGGTATCGCCCGAGCTGCCGGCGTCTGATTATCGCTTTAAATTAAAGATGTAACCACAGGAGATGGAGAAACACTAGTGGAATTCAGGCATGGCTTTAGTTCGACATTGATTTTTTTTTTTTTCTACATCAAATAACTGTCTGTTAAGGCACTAACATCGTGCTCTGTCAATCAAATCCTCCATGCTGTTCAGTTTAAAGACACAACAAATTTACTTATTCCAAGTATATAATAATATGCTGCTGGGTGACCTCTGACCTTCCGAATTCAAGGCAAATTTCCCACAGGATTTGACAATGTGTCATGTACTTTTATGACTGAAGAGAGCCAACCTGAGTCATGTCAACTTGTGATTTTCTGGGTTGACAAACATCCTCCAACAGCATCTGCTGCTGGAGGAAGGCCAGAGTGATATATCTGTTGCTTAGCAACCACTTTGACTCTTATTTTGTTGTGCAGGACCACTAACTAGATTTTCAGTCAAGGTTGCATCAGTGTGATTTTATTCCTTTGCAACACTGGAAACATGCAGAAATCAAAGATAAGGCTGTTTCTTACTGATGTGTCTGTGTTTGCTCTCGTTACCAAATGCTTTAGAAAACACATTATTATTATGGAAAGACTGTGACTGAAAGTCTTTTAATGATGTTTGTTGCGCATTGCTTCACAAAACTTCTAGCAGTCATCATCATCACAAAAACTCTAGATCTATGGAGGCCTGGAAAGTCAAACACGGAACATTTTAAGAACACAACCACATTTCACCAAACAGCAGAAAGGGAAAAGAACATTTCAGAAAATACCATGACATTTCAGGAAACACCAGAGTTCTAGTTGTTATTTTGCTGTTGTGTTTTCTGAGTGTTTTTGGGGGGGAGAGGGTTGAGGGGGCCAAGGAGAGGGAAAGTTAGTTGTCTGTGAGGCACAACAGCTCTGCTTTCAAGCAATTACTTTGTCATTAACTTGTGTTTTTTAGGTGCTTATTCAACTTGAAACAGTGTATTAAGGCATCCTCTGAGTGAGACCATGTGTATTCAAGTGTGATAATATTAGATCCTGTAGTAGCCACTGCAGTTTAAAATGACATGTGGACCCTCCCATTTGACATATTTCAGTAGTCAAGAACAGCCACTGGAGTTGGTTTACTTTCAGTGGTCCCGTGAATGCAGCAATGAGCTGCAAGTGGGGTTAAAATTGTTGCAGAAATAACTGAATCCAAAACAACCTTTAACTTGTTTACTTTCTACAGCCCCGTTGTTTCAGTTTTGTCAGTGTCTGTGTCCACAGTGACTTTGAAAACTCCTACTCTAGAGCAAATTACTGATGGAGCCTGTAGCCAAATCCAGATAAAGCAGCCAAAAGTGGTCTCCCTCACTAACTGAAAAGCTCATATCAATTTGACAGTATTATTATTGTAAAGGGAAGTGAGTGTTGTATGACCCTACTTATCCTCAGTCCTCATATTTAAAAATAAAGGCACAAGAAGAATCAAGCAATGGCTCATATTCATGTGATATTTATATGAAATGTATAACTTTTAGTACTACTCCAGTTCTGTAACCTGCTCCAAAACCATTATACCATTCATGCAATGAATGTAGCTCTTGAATTCCACTTCTCATATATGCACCACATGCACTGTTACGGTACTGTAGGGTCCAGAGCAGCCCACCACTGCTGCACAAGTGTCCTCGAGCATGGCACTGAACCACAAAACTTCTCCAGGTACCTCCATGAAAGCCAATGTGTATGCCAAGGGCAGTGTGGGTGTAGACAGGTGGGAATAGCAAAATACAGGTAATGCAGAGAATATAGGAATAATGTCTGCACCAGCAATACACTCACTGAAAAAAGTGTTAAACCAATCACTGGAGTCGTTTATTTCTCTTTTCAGAAGCTATTCTAATTCCTGACACAATAAAAATATTTAAAATGTGTTAGAAATTAAATGCAGTTTTGGCTGTGCAGCTGTGCAAAAGCCTTATTCAGACATTGCACTTTTTTTTTTAATTGTTTGCCAGCAGTAATGGTGTGTGGCTGGTTTCTTTTCACCTTGTGAATGTGTGTGTCATCACTGCAAAACATGGATCTGAACACACCTAATGTAGCAGGAACAAACAAGGGAAGTGTTGCTGCAGGTGTGATCGCAGTGCAGGAAGATGCCTCAGTGTTTGATGCTGCAAAGAAGCGAGAGAGTGTAATCACAGAACACGGAGAAGACCAGGCTGTTAATCTCAGTACACTGTTTATCCAGTTACTACAGACTCTGGGAAGAATTTCTTCAAAGTGCAATACAATCAAAAATGAGAACTGGAATGTGTAAGAAGAGACGAACAAATAGAGGCACAAAGTCAGTTTTTGAGTCACATGGCCTGTTTTGTAGATTCCATCTGGCACTTCCAATAAAACACTTGGACACTTGGAATTCAGCAGAAAATAAATGAGTAATGGAGATGTGGCAAGTTTCTCTGAAGTTCTGTCTGTAGTGCTAGCTTAAGACCACAAGATAAATTCCTCAACTCAGTGAGGTTTTTGAAAAAGAAAAAAAAAAAATTATTTGGAGAAAACTTTTTTTTTTTTTAAGTTTTTCTTTCTTTTTTTTTTTTTTTTTTTTTAATCTTCAGAGAATTTACTCATTGTCTTGTCAATCTAGGATTGAACAATAACTTGTCCCTAGAAAACCATTTTTGGTTGTTTTTTGTTATCTTGAGATGATGAACTCATTCAGATTTTTTTTTTGTTATTTTTTAGACAATGATAATTGACTAATTATTTTGATAAAAATCCATTTTTTTTTATCTTGAGATTATTGATTTATGAACTAGAGGAAACCTTTTTATTTCGAGATTAATTCAAGTTAATTAACTTGGGACAAAAAGATTTTCTTTTGTCTTCAAATGATTATCTTGTTATCTTTAAAAAAAAATCAAGATAAATAACTTTTTCCTGGAGAAAACATGTTTTTTTCTATCTTTATATAGTAATTATTTTTGGAGAAAACATATTTATTTATTTATTTCTGGAGAAAACATTTTTTCTATCTTTAGATCTTTTTTTTCTGAAGAAATAATGTTTTTATCTCAAGATAATTCTATCATTATTTTGAGATAACAAGCTTTTTTAACAAACAGGTTTTGTAATCTTGAATCTTAAATAATGAGTTAATTAAATCATTATCTCAGAACAATGATATTAAAATACATAATTAAAGCCCAGCCATCTTTAGGCTTGAGTAGATATGCATTCAAACAATACACCAATCCAAAGCTGGAGCCAATTAAATCAGACAATGGGAGCCACACAATGTGGTGCGCTTCTCATTTCACACAGTGGCTGTTTACTCATTATCCGCCTGCCAGGGAACACCTCAAACACCTTGCTCCTTATTAACCTGGAATCCATGAGATGAAATGAGCAAGTGAGACTTGGCTAGTTGCGTCAAAGTTCTCTGCAATAATGAGAGAAATCAGAGACTCATGCACAGACAGCTACAGTCTGTGGCTAAGATGAGGCCCATGATGGAACGTACTGCAGGTTTACTTCCTTTTCATATAGGAATTATGTTAACGCTACTGGTTTTCTGAAAATACAAGCATATGCATGGCATGTGAAATATAATTTGACAAATAGAATATATAACAGGAATGTGACCACACATCACAGTGTCATCTTATTTATGATCCGGTCTTCAGTGTGTATTGATACAATAATATGCTGCATAAAAGAAACAAAAAAACTTGATGATTGATTGTAATGTGACTGTTGTAAAATGCAACATAGTGCAAGCCAATACAATCTATTTCCCTTAACAATTTCAAGACATGTTATAACTGTAGAGCAGTGACATTCTATTAGGCTATGCATGGAAATATTAAAATTTCATTTTCAGCGTTTTGTTGTGTGTGACAGGCAGGTAGCAGAGAATAATTCTCTTTGTATCTGTTGTTGTGGCTGCAGCGACGAAAGTGACAGATTGTTTCTGGCAAGTTGCTAATAGAGTGCAGAGCACAGTTCCAGCAATGACAAGTGTCTCCATTTCACATTAGACAGGACACACCTAGCTTGTCAAGTAGCAGAGAGGCAGTCTGGGAAAGTTGCACCTGCACTATGAAGCTGTTCATACAAACAACTACCAAAATAAAAGCCTGGATCCGGTGGATAGCTTGTGAAGGTGGAAAGGAAAGAAAACGTTTCAGTGGAGGAATCTTGCTGTGTGGGTATTTCTGTCTTTGCGATCTGTGCGTGTTGTTCAGTCCTTTTCAGATATTTGACACATTGTTTCTTGTGGATGGATGGCACAGTGACCCCACCTGTCAAACCATTTCCATCCCTGCTGTCTGGGGAATTGAAACCTTTCTATTTGTGCTCACCAAATGGAAGGGACTTTTTCATACTGTTTCAGAAAGAAAAAAAAGACACGGAGGAGAGCGGACATGTCTCTGTTAGGTTTGGTGTGGTTAGTGATGACTGTTCTGATCTTCTTTGCTTATCTCAATACAGACACCAAAACCTTAATACAGACCCATAACCCTTAACTCCAGGATTTGATTTTGAATTTTGAAGCTACACTTCTGTGTGCTACAGTTGCTAAGTGCACAGTGCTGAGCATGTTCCACTGCCTTGAGCATGGCACTGGACCCTGACCTGCTCCGGGTGCTGTGCTACAGCGGCACCATCACTGTGAATGCAGATACACAGCTCGCATTGAGCACAGCTCTCATGGCCTTTCTCAACAAATTATGCTCAAATATGTCTTGAGACTATAGACTAAAAGACTATGATCTGTCAATTTTGAGCACTTTTAAGCATTTTAAAAATTTTCATTTTTGACCAAAATCGCCACTCTTCAGTTTTTGAAAATGTAAAAAAAAATATTATACAATATTAATATTGTTTTGTTTAATTTTTATTTATTTATTTTTTTATTTGATTTATTTATTTGTTTATTGAATATTATTTTTTATTAGATTTTTTTATTTGATTTAATTTTTTTAAATTTAATTCTTTTTTAATTTAATTTTTTAATTTAATTTAATTTAATTTTTTATTATTTTTTAATTTTTTTATTTTTTTTATTTAAAAAAAATTATTATTTACTTTTTTATTTTATTTTTTTATTTTATTTTAATTTAATTTTCTTTTGTATTTAATTTTTTTTTTCTTTTTTTTTTCTTATTTATTTTTTTAATTTATTTTTAATTTTTTTTTAATTTAATTTTTTTTTTCATTATTTAACTTTTTAATTTTTTAATTACATTTTTTTTAAAATTTTATTTACATTTTTTTTCTAATTTTTTATTCATTTTTTAATATTTTTTTAAATCATTTTTTCATATTTTTTAATTTTTTATTTATTTATTATTTATTTTTTTATTT
>JAOWBC010001714.1:4637723-4652943 GCA_028566105.1 Hypoplectrus providencianus
ATTCATTCATTCATTCATTCATTCATTCACTTGTGTGATAGCATCCAGAACCAGTGATCCCATTGTCGAACTCATGTGTTTGATGTGATCACAGCATAAAATATTCTTTTACAATCTCAGTCAGCTGTAATCCGATCAACAATAATAAACACTTTCAAATGAGAAGCACAGGCTCCTGTACTGACATGTTTTAGAAAGTGTGGGGAACATTTTAACCCTTATTAAACAGCTTAGTAAAGACTTGCATGATTGAAGGAGAGCGGGAAGATGACATACAACAAAGACTGTGGTTGTGCTTGAACCCAGTTCATCATGCTTACATGTGCAGCACAGCAACCCAACATGTAACATGTTTACATAGGCAGCAGTTTGGTCGTATTGATGTTGCCTAGATTAGTAGGTTACATGCATTAAAAAGGCACATACTTATTACATGGTGAACATTAAAGAACAAGCAAGGTAGTTCATGTTGTGAGGTTTTTGTGGGAGTTTTTTCTTGTTCTCACTTTGGGTCAGAGGGTGAAAGGATAAAGAGAGAGCCTTCTGGAGTAACTGGTTTTAGAATTTGGCTAGCCCTGTATGACTTGAGATGTGTTTAAGGGTGATTCAAAAAGCTGTAGGTTTTTTTTTCTGACAAATGGAACAAAGTACCACTCATTTTGAAATGACTGTCTGAAACAAGCTGATATTATAAATTTGATGTATTATAGGCTGGCCTTACAGGCTTATGATTAAAATGTTTCTAAGACTTAAAAACTGAGTTAATGTCCAGGAAAGTGTCTATTGGTGTTGTGCAGCATGTTTTAGGGCCCCATTAATGTCTTTCAGTTTTACAAGGGATGTCTCCACACTAGGCCAGTCGTCCCAGCCCATCCCAGCACCACAAACTCAAAACCATATGAGATCAAAGGCTGGTAATGAAGTTAACCACTAACTGCAGGTCTTACAGCATATGTTAGAAGAAAAACTGCTATGTTTACCTCCCCAAAATACCATCATTCACAAATTAAATACATTTTAAGACTTACATTTTTCTCCAATTTAGATTCATTTATCCGTGTTTCATTATTCTTTTATTTCAAATTCTAGTTGGCATGGTAACCCTTCTCTATCTGTATTGACTAAGCTTACTAAAAAAACAAACAAACAAACCTTGCTTTCAGTCTTTAGTTGGAAGTTATTGGTGAACATTTATTGACTGTACTAAAGCCAGGGGCAGGATTAAAAAATCAAATACAATAGATGATTTCTCATGAGGAACATGGATTATATTTATTACATCAACTCTGGATTAAAAATGTTTAAACATTAGTGTCTGTGAACATTTGTTTTAGGGGCATGTTGACAAGATAACTGAAAGTCAAGAACATGATGTGCTTTTACTGGACACCAGTTTTATTTCTTTATACCTTCTGAACATTTATTTATATTTGTTCATTGGTTTATTATTGGTTCATGGATTGTTACACTTGCTGTAGAAGAGTTGCAGATTACAGACACCTTTGGGATACTAAGGATACAGTATACAGCAGTGGTTCCCAACTTCATTCTTCTTTGGAAGCTAAAAATAGATCTTGCTAACATGAATCTTGACAGCCTGCCAACATCAACACCCTCCTTTCTTGATCATTGTCAAATAATTTACATTAGTGGCTCTCTTTGACAGCACTAGTATCAGTTAAAAATTTTCAGAATGGTGGTGGACATTCATGACTAGGGTCACCGGACCAAATTAAGAGCAGTTACCCTGCATTAAGTCATGCCTCTCCTGATGAAGAACTGAAGATAATATGAAAAGAATTATGGTTTTACAAGGGACACAAACAGTAGCCTCTTTGCTCAAAGTCCTGTGTTTGTTTGAGTGATCTGTCCACCATGACCTCATCCCTACACACACTTTGTTGCTCTTTGTACTATGCCAACTGACCTCATAGTGTGCTCTTTACATAATAACTCAGGGTCATCATCTAACAACACACAGTTCCTACTAAGCTGCTTACATGGATTACTTATATTACTGTTTATTACATACATTTTTTACAACTCCAGATAAAAGACATACAGCTTAGGCTAAATTAAACATAATACTGAAAATGACATCCCCTGTTCACTTCCTCTGTCTATGAGATATTGTCAATAACAAGAAGGGAGTAGATGAAAACCCTGTGGGTGGTCATTTACCATTGGCCTGAACAACCACATCATTTGCCAAGTCACCCGAAACTGAGCCTCTCCCATAATCAAGTCTGTGTTAAGTTTTTCCAAGGAACCAAGGAAGCATCACATGTTGTGAGTATAATGATGGGTATATGGGTAATTACAGCATTTGCAGATATGGCAGTATGAATGGTAAGGTTGCTCACGTCGACCTGGCACCTACTCAGTACAGTTTCTGCCATATTTTTAAATTTAGATCAGGCTAAATCCTGCCTCAGCAACACACATTTTGGTCTATATTTAAAAGGAGAAATTTCATGCTGTCTTTGCCTGTATGCACTAGCAAATGAAAATCTAACCCTAACCCTAAGATCTTATACAGTCTTTATATAAAATGTAAGAAAGCACCAAACCAAACAACAATGGTTACTAGATTTATGACTAGAGCAACTTGACACACAGTGCTGACCAGCATCTCAAATTATTCTTCAGATTTTCTGCTTCCAGATGGCATACATCAATTATATGTAGCACCTACTGTTGACCTGCTTTCTCCCAATAAATACCCACTGTCCACTATAAAAAAAAACAAAAAAACAAAATCTGTGGGTCTATTATGGTTAAACAGAAGTAGTGAAGACAGAAATGATAAACTAGTGTCCCCATACTTTATCCCACCCCTGCATATCATTGAACTCCACAAGGGCCACCCCAGCCAAAGAAGCCTGGGCTCGCCACTGAGTGACAGCAATCAACTAAAACAATATTTATGTTTCGGGGCTGGTATTTGTCATGTGAAGCATACTGGGCCTGTCTTCGCTTGAAATATGCAATACGCAGGAAATAAAACCATGACAGATAAAGTGCTGTAAGCATATGGTAGGGGGCGTCACACAAACTGCTTGGAGAGCAACCAAGACAATCTCTTATATTGAACTCTGACAGATTTAATCATATTGGATGCTTTTAGGCCAACTGTGTTTTCCGTCATCCCTATCTTGATGTATTTGTCGTCATCCACCATTGGTAATGTGCCATTTGTCAAAAATATGTGGCCCTGACATGTGATTGGAAACCTTGCTTGAGTTTAAGCTGTTATAACTTTTCTGAGACAGGTCTGGTTTAGGAATGTGCTCTTGTCAGACAGGGATTTAGATTCTGGTATGAAAATGACTATGGAAAAAATGCAATTCATTTATAAAGCTGAACACAGTTGAACTTGATTAGGTCCAGACTGCGAATTATAAGAATTTAATAGATATGATGAAATAAATCACATATGTTGAGTCTTGCATACATAGAATATCTATAAAAATTGTTCTTTCATACTGTATTTTTTGGACTTAAAACTCTTTACAAAATAATGCATTTTGCTGTGTGATTACTAGCAGGCCTATTTTCTAATTTTATGTTGGTTCAGAAAAAAACTGGGTCAGTACTCCAGCCATATAAAGTTTAACAGTGACACAACTGAAGCACTACTTTTCCCTGCAGGTTCTATAGTACGTTTGCAATCAGCAACGTGGGCTGCAGATATTTGACTTCCAAACATAGACTGTAAACTAGTACAGGCCAAATTGTCTATAATGTGAGTGTTTTGTTTATTTCTTGTACCTATTTTGGCAAAATTTGTTTTGTCTGGAAGTGACATGTGGCTGTAATTTACTTTTTGTTAATAACATAAATACTTCCAGAGTAATTTAGCTGTCAGTTGTTGCATTAAATAGGACACGCTGTTCCTTAGCCAATGTTGAAATCTGTGTTGAGCGTTGGTGATGCTGCCTTCATACTCCCTCGTTATCGTATGCTTCAGAGAGCCGCAGACTGTAAAGTCCACACAGTAGGCGTATGGTTACTTACAATGATTACACGGAAAGACTGCCAACATTTTTCTTTTAACCAGAAAGTGATGACACGTCCTGGTGTTGGTATAAATGCCACACACAACAACCATCGGCAAAGCATACAAATTGGAAACAAAACTTTTTAGAAAAATTCCAATATTTTCGACAGACCACGAATGCACCACAGAGCCCCAAGAGAGGACTCGAGAGCAGCTCAAGAGGGGTGGGCGTGACGTCATGGCACGGTGCCCCGTCCATGTTTGGCGAAGAAGAAGTTAGTGTAGTTTCGAGAAACTCTAGACACCAACGACAACTAGGGTTAACGAACAGCAAAATTATATTTAATTTTTATTATATCAACTTAAAATGAACAAATGTTTTTTTCGAGGTGCCCTAGCTTAATTAGTCATCATTATTAACTCGGCGTCATCTAAAAAAAACCCCGGCAAAGACAGAGCAAGCGGTTGTGGATTAATGTCCCACGCACGTTGAAGTCAACCGTTAATTTCTGTGGCGTCCAACAGTCCAGCTGATGTTATTCCTGGGCTGTTGATAATTTTTTTCCTCCCGCAGTTAACAAATAGCTTCCTATTTTTTTCGGAGGCTCGCATCCCTCGCCGGGTGGTCTCGTATGAAACGTGTAGAGGCAACGACGAAGGGTCGGGGGCTCCGCCAGCAGAGCCGGGCTTCAGGATGAGGATGCCCAGAGGAGGACGCCTGTTCCTGGCGACGTGCCTTGGCTCGCTCTTCTTTCTCGTGCTTTACTTTCAAAGCATCACCAAGCCAGGTAAGACCCGACTCATACATATGTCTGACAGAAATAACTGCACCAACCGTATTGTTGCTGAAATAACGCTTTTACATATTAATACGAACGAAAATTGATTTACATATGCACTGCATTGACCACAAAGAAAGTAAAACTATAGGTTTTGTAGTATAGTTATGTTTGCACCTTAATACCTTGATTGGTGTCGTGTTCAATAGGCATTTGTTTCATGAAGGCTCATAACTGCCATGATTCATGCTTATCAAAAATCATTTGCTAAAGGAATATTGCAGTGTATAGGTGGCTAGATACAAACATTATATAATAAAGAAGTAATAACTAGTGGCTAATGGTGTTCTTGTATGCACTTTAAACACAGCATTAAGGCTTTTACATAGGGCTGTGTGGTCCGACAATCACTTTGATAACAGTAAGCAGCAACAGTGGTACACCTGTGTGTATTAATGTGTAAAAAAGAAAGAAATGAGCAGTAAATGAAGTATGAATAAACTCACTGTGATCAGTGTAATGTTTTTAAAGTCCCCCACCCCCCCACCCCCCTTCTAGTGACCCCCTGCATTCCTCTGCTCTAACCCTCCTCTACCCTTTACCTTCTCTCCCCTTCCTTTGTTTCCTGGGCTGAGCCTTTTCTAGACTTTGGCCCCCAGGGACTGCAAACTCCAAGGGAGTGGAGTCAAGAGAGAAAGAAGGACAAAGAGAGATAGAGATGATTGATTCGAGCAACATGGCAAATGGGAAGAGAAGGAAGAGAGTTTTTTTTATACAAATGTTTTCCATGTGGAATAGTAAAGAACAGGAGGAGGAGAAGAGTGTAGAAATGAGAAACCAGTGCCCAGTTTTTTATTATTATGTTGAGACGACCCTGGAGAAATCGATGTTGGTTTATAGTGAAATTGTTTGAATTATTTTGGTGAGGTACTGGCAGATTTTTGAGACTGATGCTGATTTTAAAAGGAAGAAAAATATAGATATGGCAGCATATATACAAACTTTTGTGCTTGAATGGTAAATTGACCTTTTCTGTGTGGATTATGCTCCAATATTGGTCCTCAAAAGGCTGCTTTCTTAAAAAAAAACAAAAAAAAAACGAATATAACAAAAGAATATATAACAGTATTTTACATATAATGTACTATATCATTCACCATCTTGGTAAGGTAGTCCCACACTTCCTGCCTGTTTGCTGTCACTTGTCAGCCATAGTGATACTGGAAAGAACCCTTTATTGAACAAACTATGCAATGCTGACAGCATTTCCAAGACACCTCAAGCATAGTTTTTCTTCATTATATGTTCTGTCTGATGTATTCATATCAGTACATTTTAGGGATGGGATAACAGACTAGACCAGTGTACTGATAGAGTGTAGTGTCTCTGGTCCATTTGGTGGTATTTAAGCACCTCATAGCTCATAGCATAACAAACAGATGAAGAAGTAAGGTGAAACCAAAAATGTAGGCTAGATTCAAGATAACAAACACATCATGCTCTGTGTGCATCTTCCCTCTGACCTCTACTAATATCCTTCATGTTTAATGACCTCTACTTGGCAGTTTGTTGTGTCTCTCAGACACTAGTGTCTCCGTTATTCAATTTCCAAACAAACATAATGTCCTCTTAACCACTCTTGTCATAATGCATTATGTCCATGTTCTCTATCGTTACTTTCTTACCAGAAAACATCTCTTTCTCTCCGTGTTGATTACACAGCAGGAGGGGAGAAAATTGACAGTAGCTGGTTCGTTCTTCCAGATGGATAACAACAAAAACAGCCAGATATACCTTGGTTGTCATAAATGTAAGGGAAGTGTTTGTGTGGGAGATGCTGACATAGGGTACTTGGTATATCAATATAGCAACATACCAGTAGATCAGTTCTGCTAAACATAAGAGAGGAGCAAGGGGATTTCCTAACAGCTCAAATGAGAAACATGTCAAGGGGCCAAGTGAATATTGTCATAATATATCAGATTAAGGTTGAGAAACAGTAAAACATTAAATTGATTTGATGATTACCCACTACCTGGATTGTCTCCAGCACACACCCTATAATGAAACAGTTTACACAACCAATGCCATAAATCCATTTTTGTAAACCATCACACATGAGATAATAGCTGTCAGATCACCATCAGCTGCCACATGTTGCAAAACATACAGCAACTCACTTTAGCACTCTCATTGACCCCCATACACTGACTAGGTGTAGCCTGACTAGTTCAGGCATGTCTGCTTAACAGTACCACCTGTAGACATGCAGGCCACATGAAAAGCATGTTGGAGCCGCAGTAGAGAGGACTAATTCACAGGACGTCAACAAAGCATAGAGCTTCCTTAATTACTGCGTATCTAGTCAGAGATAGTTTCAAAACCAACATAAAATGTCTTTCTTTATCCTGTACTACCCTTGTAATTTCCATTCCCTTTCATTTCTCACATCTACATGTTTTAATCTGACCAGAGCACAGTCAAGTGAAACAGGGCAGCAGTAACCAGCCATTAGACCTTAACCAGAAGATTACAAACGCATGTTTTTTTTTTTTTTTTTTTTTTTTAAATCCTCTTAATGAAGTATATCAACTAGTTTGGATAGGTGTAAAATAAGGTTAATGTCTAAACCTCCTGTATAAAGTTCTGTCTGGTATAATGACAGATGTGGTGTTGAATACAGTCTAGGAACAAATCATCCTTCATCTTGAGATACTTCTACAACAAATGTTAAATCCCCAGGTTTAATTTTAAAGGAGAGCTTTTTCTTACGAGACCAGGCGTCTAACACCTCATATTAATCACTGATGTTGTGGACAAATCATAGGCTGTCACACTTCAGGGAAATGACTTGACCACGACATGATGTCACACTCCAGACAGGATGATTATGTGTCAAGAAACCTTTTCCTTTAGGTAATACTGGTAGCTTTAGAAATGTATTTTCCAAGTGATTTATGCCAACTTCTGAACAGTTGGGATATCTGACCAGCTGTGATTTACAGCGTGATTTAGCATGATGGAGGTTTGATATTGACCCAACCAGTATACAAAGGGGGAGAAATGTGCTTCTTCTGTTTAATGTATTTCTTCACGAGCAGATTAGGATGAGGCAACACTAATATTAAAATTATTACAAAATTTGCAGAATTAATAACCAGGGCTGGCTCAATAGGAATTTTTCTGATATACGTGGTCTGGGGTTGGGTCATTGTGTACAAAACTCCATCACCCCATCAACTCATTTAGGTTTCATCAGTCGTTGATTTATTAGTCCAGGAGGTTTGCTGTTCCACAGGCTTAAGCGCCACATCATTATGTCACTGTATATGTCTGTATATGTCTTTGCTTTCTGCCAATGTTAGGCATAATTACAATACCGGACAACATAATCACTTTACAAATTTTGCTTTGGCTTTGTGAGCCTCCTGGCATCCAGACTGGTATAACACATTTGTGCTGCTCATCATGTGCCACGCTGGAACCAGTTTTCCTGGGTGAGAGCTGGTTCTTTGGCTATCCAAAGATGAAGAACTGGCTTGAGAGTTAGCTAATGCCAGACCACCCACACTGGATATACTTTTGTTATTTAAACCCAGCGCTAAAGTTTTGCATTGGTGTTGAAGTGCTGCAGCTGCTCAATGAACATTAGTCTCCAGAGGTACCATTTTCTCCTTGCAAAGTCTTCCAGCTGTGAGGGGTGAGGTGGAGGCACCACAGGAGGTGCTAGCTTGCTAATTCTTGTCTAATAAGGCACCACAGGAATGAGTTCTTAAACCTGTTAGTAAGTCAGCATTTTAGTGCCCTGGGGTTAAACCACTCAAACTCAATGAGGATTATGGATAGATGCCTAAATAAGGTCTATAGTAAACAAAAGCTGAAGATATGATTGCATTTTGTTGTACAACATAAAATAAGTTATTAAATATCACCTCTTGTTAATTCCGCAGCTTTTCCATGTCCTTAAAGATGGTTTGATAAGTGTATTAACTAGACTACAGTGGTAGTCTGGACAGTAAACGTCATCAAGCAGAACAAGGACGGCAACTCTCTCACTAGCCGGTCAGACAGCCTCCAGTCCTGTTTTACGTCCTTGCAAATTGTAAACTATGTTAATACACTTTTCAGTAGGCTATGATTTGGTATCTTTTCAAAACTGCTGCTTAGCTAGTTAAAGACGAACTAAAGCATGCTGGTAGTGATGAGTCATCTCTACTGGTCATGTGACCATGGTGTAGTTAGCCAAAGCATAATGTTAGCTTTTAACTTTTCGTCGGCTTCATTAACACCGACATATCAATTGTGATGATCATATGTAAAGATTATCCTGCTCAACAAATGCTTCAGCATCAGAAACGTGTGCTTATTTTTTGGCATCTTCCAAAAATCCAGTGTAAAATCCCATAGGAGAATTCTCAATAGACCCCATGCTGGTGCTACTTCCATGTTGGCCTAAAGAAATACCTAACTTTGTTTGCTCTCTATTTGTAATCTGTTACATAGAGAGTTGAGCAGGGTAAGGAGTGGCTATGTGAATAAATGCACTGCTCACAAATCTTCAATGAAAAATGCTTTATTACTTTTCATTTTTAAACAGTAAAAAAACTATTTAAAAAAAATAAAAGAAACAATGTTGATATTACAATGGGCTGCCAGTAAAACTTTTTTTTTCCAAGTCTCCATAGCCTCCTGTGATATGTGTAATGCTACATAAATCATATGGCATAAACTTAAAACACTAAGTCAACAAGTTTTCTTCTGTAGATGTGACTATACAATGACTTGTTTTCAGACCACTTCTCCTAATTAAGCTTACTGTTTAACACTGTACAGGAAGCTATTGTTGTGCTTCTATTGTCTAACTTCCTGTGCCTACTCCCTGGGTTTTGGCCCTCAGGAAAACATGAGTTTTATCTAGTGTGCTATTATAAACTCATTAGTTAAGTCATGTCAGATTTGTTGCCCTTTTAACTTTTTGTTTATTTAGGAATTGAGACGTGTCACTTTATTCTACTAGCTTGAGCTGAAATTCCTGTGTGTGCAAGATAGTGTCATGTCATGGCAACAGTTATATTGGATTTTTGTGACAAAATGCTCACCGTGTAAAACAGTGGAATGGTGTAAAGGATGCTTTAAAATGTGTTGTCGAGGTGCCTGTGGGCCTTTCAGATTGGTCAAACTATTCACTATAGCCGAGGACGATAGAGGACAGTGTTCCCACCGCCATGCACAGCATATGGAGTAAAATGTTTGAGGGTGAATTGGGATTTGGCAAACAGAACCACAAGTAGGTTCAGAAATTTTCAGTCTACCAAGAGTAAATCCCACAAGTCTTGGTTGTGCCCAAGGACAACATCTGTAAGAGTAGTTTCCAAGCCATGATGCAAACAAAAACTCCAGCCATGTGATATTAGAAATAGGGCAAATGGCTCTTGGCTGATAGCAAGCTAAGCTATGTGTTAGTAATGCTACATGTAAGTAATATCCACTTTTGTCTTCTTAAATGTTAAATTATGTGGTTTGTCATCTTGTAAAAACTTAGTTGTGGCTCTTAACTTGTTGGTTGTACAATTCACCAAAGAGCAGCTTTTAGCCATTTTTCAGTTGTCTGCTGACAGACAGATCTGATGAGGAGGCTCCTTCCTTTTGTTAAAAGTCAACAGATGAGGTTGATTGTTTTTTCCACCGGTGGAGGCGGACTGAATTGCACTCTAATTAGGTTCACTTGTTCAACGGCAAACGTCAAAGCACACCTTGTCAAAGCGTCACATATTTGGATTTTTAATTCTCTTGTGACCCATAGTTAGTGACCCATTGATTAGTCACCAACTATGCAAAAGTTGCATGTGAAATAGAAACAAAACTCGTTTTGTGATTAGTAAGATAGTACACTAAGATAGTAAACTGCTAAATAAGAAGACATTTAAAGACACTTCATTGGACTTAAAACATTATATTTGATCGATGTTTTGATGGATTCAGGCTCGCTCAGTTTTCTTGGCTAACATATCACCCAATTATATGCCATTGCTATTCTTAACAGTTTTTTTCATTCTCAGTTCCAGAAATGTAACATCCCTGGTACCCAGTGACTCGAGAAACATGTTCTTATGTCTGCATAATTGTTCAGTTCCAGCCCCACAAAAAAACTTTCCTCAAGCAAGTGTGAAAACATTTTTGACATTCAGTAGAAAACCCGCCGTCATGTGGTATTTCCAGTCATGCCCTCTTATTTGATACATCATAATGTCAACCAAAATTCAGTTTCTATTTCCAGCCGGACTCTTTTATGTGGCTGTATTGACTCAGCAGTGGCATCGTGTGCCTTTTAAGGGTATATGTTATAGTGTGCAGTGTGTGCACTTGTGAAAGGTGGATTGAACTTGTCAGCATTTACAAGACAAGTGGAATCCACACTTGTGCTAATTTTAAGTTGTTTAACACTGCTGTTTGACACAGGAAGCAATTTGCTGTCTACACCCTGAGCACCAAATACCCAATTTGTTTGTGCCAATTGCAAATTATGATAAAAACAAGAGTGATAGCACAACTAAATTACAGAGCAAATCATGTCTATCTTATCAACCTGTATATGGTTTTATTTGTCACAATATGAGTAATGTCAGCCGATGTGAGCCTTATCAGATAAACGGCCGATATTGGCCCATCACGGGCCTGTTTCGCTGTATATGCCGTCTGATATGTGCTCTAAGGAAGACTTTTTTTTACATAACAAATAAATCAGAAAATGTTCCATGGTATTGTTAAGAAGCTATTAATTATTCTATTCTTTAATTAGTCAGCACTTTACTGAATCTGAGCATTCATAAGCAGTAATGAGGTTTATTTTACCATTTATATATTCATATTTATTCTTCATTTTCTCAGGTTTCATTTATAGAATTGGCTAACAATGTAATACATTGTTTGTATACTGTATGTATTAAACATTAATGTTGGTAACCCTTTGGGTATTTGCAGAGTAGTGAAACATTGGTGTACAATCCACATAAAAAGGTTTATTTTCATTCATATCGGTTAGCGATTAATTTACCCTTATAAACTCAAAACCCTTTCAGTCGCAGAAACCTCGATCCGTCAGGTTCTATTCCTGATATCACATGGCTGGAGATTTTGTTTGCATCATGGCTTGGAAACCTAAGTGACGGATGTTGTCCTTGAGCAGTACCAGGACTTGTGGGATTTATTCTTGGTAGACTGAAAATTTCTGAACCATTAACATACTCTCTGTTTGTGGTACTGTTGACAAAATATAAAATCAGAATTCAAGCTCCAACATTTCATGCAATTTGCTGGGCATGGCTTCCAGGCTTAAAATAGGGTGGGAACACTGTTGTCTATCTTCCCAGGCTATAGGAGACAATAGTGAATAGTTTGATCAAGCTGAAATGTCCGCAAGCACCTGAACAACACATTTTAAAGCATCCTTTACACCATGACACTGTTTTAGATGTTGAGCGTTTTGTCACTCTTGTCACACACGCTGATCAAATATAAGCTGAACAAAAAAGTGAACTGCCACAGATGGATGACAGGTGTTTGAAGAGTGTTCATGCCAGATATCACTGAAGCTCTTCACTGTAGTTCACAAAAGCAGAATCCACTTTGCTGATTTTTCTGACAGTGATGGATTCCACCTCACAACTCTAAACAGAGGCAGCATCAAGGCCTGCTCTGATGTGTCCCGCCCACACAGCGCCATAGCACAATTGTCTTTTTTTCTTTAACCTTAAGCTGCTGACAGACACTGTGGGTAAATACGTGTGTTCAACGGGTGTGCAAACACCTATTCACACACACAACGTAACCTTGTAACTGAGCAGACCAGCTCTACAAGGCGTGTATATGCTGCTTATCATCTGACTCTGACATCACTGCAGCTGTTGTGAAACAAACAAAGATTGTTGTGATGCCTTTAAATGCCAACAGCTCTTTAAGAGACTGAGAGCTGTACACCACATGCTGTACACCTGCTGGCTATTTGTTGTCACACTCTGAGTGCCTCAAAAGTGTGTTTGTTAATATCCTTAGCATGCTTTATCTTGTAATTGTAAAGCCTCCTGGCTGCCCGCTTTTTAAAACTTCTAACATTAGGAAGCACTAAAGCTTAAGTTTTATATGCAGAGACAAGAGCTGCAGGCTTGTGTCTGAAGCAGTTGAAGATGATGTTGTGGTTTCTTTGCTTCGTGGTCTGGTCACACTGCTTTTGGAATAGGTTGATCAAGTTCCTACACCAGGCACAGAGGGGGAGAAGTGTCGGGGGCTTTTATTTTGAAATCAGCTTTTTTTAGACAAGTCAAACCAAGAAGCGGTTTAATAGCTTCGATGAAGCCTGAAGCTGCAGCCGAAACTGTCAACAACAGCTATCAGTTTCTAGCTCTTCATTTGTTTCAGGTATAAAGGAATTATACAAAACTATAAAACTAATCTACCCAACTCTACCAGGGCTTCTGAAACTTCATATTCAATGGTCCAAACCTGATTTCTGTACAAGGTCAAAGATTTGGAACGACTCGTGAAAGGCTCGTTACTGGTTGCTTATGAACCTAAGCAGATCCAACTTTTACCATTTAAGTGTACAAGAGCGCTCTGTCGATATAGATTATTCTAACTAGAAAACACATCTTCATTGACTGGTTTTCATGCTAGAACATTAGCATTAGCGTTCTCATGCTGTCATGACAATGTCAAATAGGGAAACAACTGTGTTTTAACATTAATCTTGGGCTAAGATCTCCAAATAGGATAAATTTAACAAAAATTACAATCTATTGATACATATAATACAGGGTGTGTGCTCAGTCTGACTGAACTGCAGAATCCGGCTTTAGAATCTCAGCAATTCTTGATCTCTCCAGTTCCATTTTACTTTTTGATTGACGTATACCAATCTTCACATTGGTATAGATTAGTTAAATAACTCAGCAGGTGGACTGACTTTCGCACCTCAGTCAGACGTTTGATTGTCCTGCTGTTATTAAAGAGAGATGTGAACTAACCACAGAAACTTGCCCGTTTTGTGAACTCACAGTACTGCTACAGAATGAATACAGGGGAAACACTCGGTGATGTCGGCTGTTTCTTTTGTTTTTTTTTTTTGGCAGAACGCTGAATGTAAAGAGCTGTGTGTGTGAGATCTCAGTGATGTACACTTTGCTAACTTAAAGAGCTGTTTGGCCACTGGCTGAATGAGATGGTCCCATCGGGGATGAGGTTATCTAGTCAGGATGGTGATGCATATTTCTGTTGAAAAACTTAACAAGTAAAACCAGGAAATTACACAAATTAAGGTTATCATCTCAAGCACCATGAGCACAGAATGCAGAGTGCAGCGCTTACACTCTGACAAGCAAGTCAACTCATTCCTTTGGATGAGTTGCAAGGATTTCAGAGAAACACCTCAGCAACAAACTGTTTGTTCTTTTCCCTGGTTGATGGACAAATTCTGTGCACATGCTGCTGCATGTAGGTTGAAAATGAAGCCTTTTAACTCCTTGTCATAACTGGTATTGCCAGTTATGACAACCTCACTTGTGGTTTAGCAGGTTTTCATACCTTGTGTCAGCATTTCTTTGGAAATGAGCTGGCAAAACCTGTGTCTGACCCTCCAAATACACTGTGAATATTTTACTGATTTTATCTCACAATAGTGAAGACTTATTTAGTTTTGGATCATTTAAAGGATCGACTAATTAAAAAAAAGTATCATAATGGAAAAGATCCTGTTCCAAACATGCATGCTGTATTTTCACAATGATGAGCCTGTTGATGCCCTGTGAAACTGTTCAGAAGAGAACTTAAAGGTCAGAGAGTCAGAAATAAGCTAGGTGATGTGACTTTTTTTTATTTTTATTTTTTTTAGCTTTTTTTTTTATTTGAAAGAATCATCCAATAAAGAGGATAAAAGTGAGATTTAAAGGAACTGCCAGCTGCACTACAAAGGCTCTGGCTGATCATAAAGTCACCTCCTGTTGTTGGGCTAATTACCACCATGTGCAGCTCTGAGCGTGTGGACGGTGTGACATCTTTGAATCGAGCCACACTCAAAACAAACAGAAAGTCTGGCAGCCCTGTTACTACTGATAACCACGCCGTCTCTTCCTGCCTTCGCTTGTTTTCATTTGCGGCATCCTATTTTCTCTTTCAGTCACTTTCAGTTGTACAATGAAGCCTCCATCTAAACAGATTGCTTTGTGGTTTTCTTTCAGCTCATGGGAAATAAAGTAACATTGCCCTCATAAAGATAGGTATTAATTAAAAAAAATACATTTTATTAATGAAAAAATAAGTGTAATTTTACCTATTCAAGTAAATATTTGTATTGCTGGTGCTGCAGGTTTCTGTGTGCACTTTGTCATGATCACAGAGGGGAAGGGTTTTTTTTTTCAAAAGGGGAAGCTTAACTACCAACAGCAGAGAT
>JAOWBC010001714.1:4656902-4688137 GCA_028566105.1 Hypoplectrus providencianus
AATGTTTTTTCTGTTTCTGCTTCTTCCATCCTCAATGGCCCACTCTGACCTCCTTCCCTCTTCCCTGCGTTGCCCTGATCACATCACTACAAGCAGCTGGAGCTGTTGGCAGCTCAGAGGTCCCTCCAAAGTCGCAGGGAGCTGTTGGAGCAGGCGTGTCTGAGCCACACGAAGAAGCGCCAAGTGCTTTCGCCAGAGGATCTGAAGCACCTCATTGTGGATGATAAGCACAGCCTTATTTACTGCTATGTACCCAAGGTTGGTCACAGTGAGATTAAGAAGTGCAGCTAAAATTCAAGACATGGGGTTTCATACTGTGATTCGTGCCTCCCCAGGGCAAGACTTTGGGGGTAATTTAAATGAAGAGTTGGCTCCTGAGAGTGTCTTTTAGTCCAGCCAAACACTGAATGAGATTTTATACTGAATGGGACCATAATTTACAAAATGCACGATGCTCAAAGAAGAATAGCTATTGATAACTAATTTTAAATGGACTGGGGTAATGAAATAAGTGCGAATTAGTGTCAGTTGCCTCATGACTTTCATAAAATCTTCTTTTGCAGCCAGTGGGATTGCCCCCTGATGGATATTATAAAGAATGCAGGTTTAAGGCACTTCTGCATTGTATTCACTTTGCAGGTCTAGCTTGAGAAGATTCTAAATTATAGGACCATTTGTCAAACCTGGAAAAAAAATCTTTTCCAGACTAGAAAATATTTCACTTTATTAAAATCAGCACAGCAGTTTCTCACATTTCTGTGATTTCTGTATGTGTATTTTGGACTGACATAGACTCATCCTTTCTTTTATCACTTCCAGGTTGCCTGTACGAACTGGAAGCGTGTCCTTATGGTCCTCAGCAGCAATGGCCGCTACACAGACCCTCTTGCCATCCCTGCAAATGAGGCCCATGTGGCGGGAAACCTGCGAACACTGTCCGAGTTCTCAGTCCCTGAGATCAACAAGCGCCTTCGCAGTTACCTCAAGTTCATCTTTGTGCGGGAGCCTTTTGAGCGGCTGGTTTCTGCCTACCGGAACAAGTTCACCCGTAGCTACAACACTGCTTTCCACAAGCGCTACGGCACCAAGATCATCCGTCGGCACCGGCCTGACCCAGAGCAGGAATCGCTGGAGAAAGGCAATGACGTTAAGTTCAGCGAGTTTGTCCAGTACCTTGTGGACCCGCGGACCCAGCGGGAGGAACCCTTGAACGAGCACTGGGAGAGGGTGCATTCCCTCTGCCACCCCTGCCTCATCCACTACGATGTAGTGGGCAAGTATGAGACTCTGGAGCCAGACGCCCAGGCTGTGCTCAGGTTGGCTGGAGTAGAGGGGGCGCTTCAGTTTCCAACATCTGGTAAAAGCACCAGGACTGATGGCAACATGGCGGCACGCTTCTTTAAGCACATCAGCCCTTTCTACCAGAAGAAACTGTTCAACCTGTACCGAATGGACTTCCTGCTCTTCAACTACTCCACACCGGAGTACCTCAGGACTCGATGAGGGGCAAAGAAAACAGGATTGACATTGGTCCCATTGATCATTGGGATGTTTTTCCCTTCGTAATGTCGATCATTTAGCACTTTTTGGTTGGTCCTGACTTGTTGCTGTGACGCTCCAACAAAAACAGCTATGGAGACTTGATGATTTGGTTTCAGTCAATGGAACTTTGGAAATGGAACCAAATTTCCTCCTGAGAGGAAAGACAGACAGTTTGCGCTGTAATCTGCCAAGCATCTGCCGTATTTGTTGGTTTGCTTCTTCGTGTGAAACCCATGTTGTTTTCACTCTAGTAGAACTGCAGACATGTTGTTCGCAAAGTGTGTTTGAAAATGCAGGTGACACATTAGCTGTCCTCATCTTCGGGGCTTCAGTTTCGGTTATAATTGAATATTTATTTTTTATCCACCAGGTTTAGGATTGCCATTTCTTACCTTGAAGTTTCTTTGAATTTCAGTTGTGTCGTCTGTTACGTGTGGTCATCAAGTTGGTGTCACATGCCTTACTGCACCCAGCGGTGCCCACTACAGCAAACCCTCTCACATGGCTAGTTCTTCTGAGAACTCATGAGCCATAACATAAAGTCACACTAGGAGGAGCAGGTTCTCCTCTTGCAGGGGCGAATGTGCTGACTGTGAAACTGAGCACAGCTGATTCATTCAAAGCCCCTCCAGCAAAATATCTCTGGACGGCATTTATTTATGTATGTCAGTGCATCCAGTATTTATTGCTTTGTGTTAGGTAAGGATTTGGGCTCGTGCTTTTGTGTAAATTAACTTTATATGGAATAAGGGAGCAGTGTTTTGTTGTTTCTTTGCATGGGAAGTTACTTGCTTTCCTGGCTTTTGCACATAAACTCATACCAAAAAAAATATTCCAGGCAATTCACATCTTACTCTTTCTTTCTTCACAGTACTCTGATCAAACCGTAGCTCAAAAAGACTCTGTGGCTTGTCTTATATAACAAGTCACGGCACTCACTGACACCATCTTCCATGTATATCTAAGAGTCGTTTCCAGAAGAACTTGCAGTTAGCTCTTAATTCCAGTAAAAGCTTGTTGCCATCCCTCCTCTATCACTGTCTGTATTTAGCTCCAGGCAGGTAGGCTGAACAAACAACCACATAGCTGTGGTCGGGCTGGGTCCAGCCCTGCGCTGCCCCTGGTCAGAGCTCCCCTTGTTGACTGAATGCAGGCAAATGGAGAGGTTGATCCACCTTCAGGCATCTCCACTGCAGTGCCTTGTTCTGCAAATGTGACAGAACACAGATGTAGGAAAATATTTATTAACAGCATTTACTGTGAAAATAGGAGTCTGAAGAAATGTCCCAAGCAGTTTTTCATGTTTAAAGGGAAATATTTTACACACCATACAGTTTGGGGGACTTCGTCAGCATCAGTTGGGTTTTAAAACTACAAGCCTATTTTCTCATCTTCCTTTTTCAATTTGGTTGAATTGAACCTTTTTGTTTTGTTAATTGGTAAAATATGGTTGCCAACAAGGGAACCTTTCTGCTAATGGAGATGTTTTGGGCTCTTGTTGGCCACTGTAATACAGAATGTTGGGCGACCAGGGACTTAATGGTGCATTCAGATGCACCTGTAAAATTGGAAGAGATACAAACTTTTAAGGCCCTCTGCATTCGAGTGGCTCTTGTCTTCAATGTTACAGAGTTTAAATACATTATTTAAATAGAATTTGACCAAATAGGCTTTTAGAGATATGCTGTAATACTGATATGATAATTTTTTAAAATGCAAATGACAGTAGTTGGGTCATAAATCCAATGATCTGATGGTACTTTTAACCCAGAATGTTTGAAATTGAATTAAATCTAATCAAATCTTCAACTTAACTGATTTGAGGAATAGTGACATCCCTAATCAACTGACTAAGCTCTCCCTAAATTTTTTAAAGCTGGGACAAATCTTCATTCAGATAGTGATTGCAGGGAGTAGCAAGAATTCACCACAAAACAGCAGAAGTCAAAATTTCCACTAAAAAAGACATGTCCCCCGGTCAGGCTCCAGTTACGCTCAGAAAGAGTGCAATTGTGTAAGTGCATGTCAAGACAAGTTGGCATTGAACTTGCAGAAATGTGTGTTTAATTTCTCTTCATATCCTATTCATCTTTCTTTTTGTTAAATATCTCATGTTGCTGAAGAATACTGTCACACAGGCCCAGGCAGGCCCACTCTGGAAACAGCTTTTTCTGCCTGTAGTAATGCTTTGAAAAGTGCAATATCTGTGTGTGTCTGTAATATGTCAAAAACTGTCTTTATAGGTCACCTCCTGTTTCGTGCTGTTGTGCTTACGCCATATTTTAATTTTCTGTTTGCTGTGAATGCAGCAATGGATTACAGGGTTTTCATTTTAATGCACCCTTTGTCACGGCGTGTGATATAAGCCATAATTTACTAGATGTGACTTACCAAATCACAGCCTTTGTTTTTTTCTTCCTACTGGCTCGATGACATGCTGCACAAAATACAGGTTTTACCTTTTAATTTCTTTTTTTTTTTTGTCCCCTGGAAAATGCCAAACAGAAATAACAAGTAAAACATTGTGTGTGTTTGTATCCATCTCTAGACGCTGCTGTGAATGAACACAGCTAATCAGACATCTCCAGACATTTCTGTAGAAAGTCTCCTGCAGTCAGATCTGTGACATGGTGAGTCATTGTGAAATAGTGAACAGAGCACAATCTGAAAGAATCTCTCATGCACCAGTTTACTAGTGCCACAAAGCTGTGAATGTGAAAACTGAAGTGCACTTGCTGATGTGATGATTTACTGGCTGGTTTCCTTGAAGATTCTACAAATTAAATTTCTTTACAGTGTGTTTGTGTCGTTTTTGTTTGTTTTCATTAAAGCCCGACCCATAAGGGCTTTTTAAAACCAATAGCCTGATCTGCTATCTGCTATTTGATTTTGTTATTTTTTTTAACACTACATTTTTGTCATTTCATACTGAAGAATGACTTTTTATTATGATGAATAATAATATACTGTTATTTTTGACAAAGAGCCATCGTAGGTGACCTTGAACAACATATTATGAAATGACTTGAGCATTCCTTTTTTTTTTTTTTAAACCTGATTTTGAAAGACATTATTCAATTACATTTTTTTTTACATGATTTTGGACATGTATTTGACTTATTTTGGGCATTTTTCAGCAGTTTATGCAACATTTTTAATGACATTCTAACAGCATACTATACCATGGCTTCATGTTTTTTTATTGCATGACCTTGCAGCTGACTTTTTGTTGACCAAAGTCATCTAAAATCTTTTCAATTTGTAATTGTAAATTGTATATATTTTGGTCCATGACGTTTTGTTAATCTCATACTATACTATAACCTGTTGATTTTCCTTTTCTTCCTTCCTTTTTGTTTTGTTTTTTTACATACAATACTTTCAAGTTTTAATTGGAATGCTCTTTTATACCTTTATTTATGGTATTTGACATGGAAATTATTATATATAAATATGGAATTACTATGATTTATTTGCCTATAACCTTTTTACTAAACATGCTGTGGTGCAAAGATACTATGTATAAAATATCTTTAGAGCTCAGTATCCCATAAAAACCCTTTCATGCCAGATTTTTTATGGCACTTAATTGATTTTTTTTTTTACATTTCCTGATACAGAACAGCCATATGACATAAAATGTAAAACCACACTTCACTTTCACAACTTTCTTCTTCATTTCTCGAACCAGCTGATAAACTTGATGAACAATCCTCATTCTCACAGAGGTAAAAACAAAAAATGAATTTGCTGTGCTGGTTTCCAGAAACAGGACCTACCCTGTTAAAGTACTGATACGAAAGTAATCACTGAGCAGTTAAAGATGTTTTGGTTGGTTTACTCAATGGTTCCAAAGCCACAAACATTTCATTACTCTGTTAGTTTTTATTAAAATAGAACTGTTTATAGCCACAAAATCACATAAACACACACCAAACATTTGTCACATCTTGACTCCACACCTCCACGCCATCTCTGCACGCAGAAGACACAACACACTGTGGGTGTGGAAGCTCAGGGGACAGTGAACACAGCAGGATTAGAAAATAAAGGCATTTTAAAAGCCCCTAAAGTCATACTGTGGCAGTGTCAACATTACAGTACAGTACAAAGTTCTGTCAACAGACAGCGAACGAGAAATGACCGTTGCGACATTTAAATAAAGCCTTTTTCTTTTTTACACTGACATGGCTGTAGATGGGATTTTACATAAGACACAGTTGACATTCATCTCAAGGCAACCTTATTCTACTATTAAAAGAATGGTGCAAGTTTACAATCAGGTATTTTGCCATCACTCTTTTACATTATTAAAGTGGCTGGAGGATGAACCAGCTGTTTTGAGGGAATAGTCGATTATGTGAAATAAACTTTTTCACTGTGCTGCCAAAAATAAAATGAGACGGTTAAGAGCAACCCTGCTCTCTGTCGGTCTCCTCAGTAAAGTCTTGGCAATGAGAGTCTGATTGATTAATCAGTCAGATATATACATAATGATTTTTAGTGCTTTCTGCCTATGTTTTTTCTGATGTACACCAATGGGTTTTTTTTTTTTTTTTACAGAACAGATAATGCATTATGATATTATTTTATTTATTTAAATGGTAGGCCATTGACAGTACTGATTAACATTAACAGATTACTGATTGACGGTACTTATCAAAAAACTTATTATTAGGACCAAATTTAGAAATTAACAAATAAAAAAATAAAAATTAATTATGAAATTTAAGTAAATATTTGAATTAATTACAATAATAAAGTTGTAAATATTAAAATAACTTCGAGAATAAAGTCGAACATATTGTATTTATTAAGAGAATAAATTCGTAAGTGGAGCTTTTCGTAGAAATGCACTTTAAGACAGGTTTCACAGACAAGGGGATGCCAAATATTTTGGAATCAGCATCACATTACCATAAGTATAAAGACTTTACAGAAGAAATTGCTTCTTTTCTGCAGGTGGAACCAGAAGGACTTGGAGGAAGTTGCTGTTTGAGTAGAACAGCCAACCAATTATGTCTGACTTTTTTCTAGTGAGAGTCAAATATTTTTGACTTTGTTTTTATAATTAAATATTTACAACTTTATTTAATTAATTCAAAATTATTTTTTTATGTGGCCCTGATACTCTTATAATATAGATAAAAGGTATTCTTTTTATTTATTTATTTTTTCTTTCTCAGTTTTCATTTTAACAAATTGTTGAAATACTGTATAACAATGTAAATTATTAAAAAAAGTATTTTTTAATGCAGTCTTCTGAGTACCTTTAAACAGTCATATCATATTAAGTCAAAGCTTAAAAAAATCTGTATCAGTCTCAAATATCAGTCAGGCTCTAATAATGATGTAGTGAAAATTCAAATTCACAATACTATTCCTTTAAATTCCAGACTGTAACTGTTTAGGACAAACATCAATAATGAGACAGCACAATAAATAATTATACTAATAATTAGCTGATCCATCTTCCAGCCCTACTGATTAAGACACACTTATGTGCTGGTACAACACAACCTTAGCTGTGGTCTAATTCTCACAGTTTCACAGTTAACACAGATTTCAGTAAGCTCAAGTGCAAAAAACTGTGATTCAAAGAGTACATATCTATATGTCATTACTGTAGAAAGTACTGTGTAACAGTGTCACAATAAAAGCTTTTAGCAAAGCACTATTCACACTGAAATAAAGATCAATTGTTGACAAGACAGGCTGTTTTTAGAAATGCCTCAGATTTCAGTGTTTGTTTGCCGCTATAATACTGTAGGTCTCACTACTGTAGTAACAGCCAACAGCAAAAAGTTACATGTGACTTTGAGTGCTTCAACTCAGTTATTTTCAACAACCCTATTTCAGATTAAGCTCATATACACATTAAGAAATGATAACAAGTGTCCAATGACAAGCTAAAATATACTGTGGTTTTTTCCAAACTTTTTTTTTTTTTTAAACCATGCTTATTGTAATCGTGTGTTTATATCAACTAAAATGAGGCAAAATTGGCAAATTAAGTTACTTCAACAAGACTTTAAATAGTGTGACTGTGTTTTCAGACAATTCAAATTAAGTTAAGATGTTCCATACACGGATGCCAGTTGAAAATGTTTAAAAAGACAGTTCACCTCAAAATTCAAGCATACATTTTCCCTCTGGTCGGTAATGCCATCAATCAATCCTGATTGTTTTATGTGAGTTATTATGTGTTTGATATGTTTAATATTTTAGATTCCTCCCTCTGCATTGATCACAGCTCTGCTCTCCTCTCCTCCTGACAAAAGGCCGCAGTTTCTGTGAATTTAAGCTATAAGAATGACTTCCGGTCCTAAAAAACAACAACAACAAAAAAAACCATGAAAGTTAATAAATACACCAGAACTGCTGGAAGTGAAACCACGAAAGTTAGGTAAAAAACATAACAAACTGTGAACCGTGTAGGTTAAGTAAACAATGTAGGTCACATAAAAAACTTAAGTTATCACACGGGACACAAACTCCATTCTCTTGGTTATACCTCATGCTTCAGGCTAAAACATATTCCTTGAATAATGAGGTGAACTGAGTGATCAGACAAAATGTGAGGAAAGATGCATCTGCCCAAAAAGACAAAAGGAGCTAGACACACATCTGAGAGTAATGTGTGCATACTGTATATATGCTTTCACTGCTGCAATGATGAGGTTGTATGGTTCTAATGTCATAATGAACAGCAAGGCTTTGTGGACCTCATAAAGGGACTGTTGGTATTAAATAGAGAGGGAATAGCCAAGGTCCTTTACTGATGGTCGACGTCAACACAACACTGGGCTGTCAGGTATGTCAGGTAATATGAAGTTTTGTGTCTCACTTCCCTGCTGTTTGTCTTTCTATGCCGAGTAGCAGCACAACATTAACATGAATAAACTATGGCAAAATGTTTTTGTTGAAAATTTACATTGTTAAACAATGGGAGGCAAAGACATGTTTTCAGGGCTTCACAGTGCTTTTAACAGGAATATTTGGGCCTTTGAACAATTTCTAGTATGATGTAGAATCATTGCTCTAAATTATGTAATGCATTCATTGTGTATTTAGATGCATGTGGCATCTGTTTAACAAAGAAAAAAATATCAGGCCATAAAACTATGTAGTTTAGGTGAAAAAAAGCTCTAATAAACTCTTTATTGCTGCCCAGGCTGCTGTTGCTGCATTCTGGTGTGGTGACCTGTAAGATCACCACACTAACTATAGTCTACGAGCTGTAGACTGCAAGTAATGACAGAGATGGTTTAGAAATGAGACAGTTCAGTCGGTTCCTGTGTCTGTGTCACATGGGCTATGTTACTGCCACGCCCCTGTAGGAGACTCGTGGTCCTGTGTCCATTTATTACAGTGGGAGAAATGAAAGTGAGCTCAGATTTTAATCAAGACTTTTGCCTTACTCTCACCGAAGCAAATATTGGACCCATTTTAGTCACATGTCCTCTGATGGTCACATAATAATGCTTTTGAGACGGACAAAAAGCAGCAAAAGATAGAATTAACCCCCAAAAATGTTCACAATCACTCTAGCTAACTGATTTAGCTTATGCTAAATGTGACCGTTAGCTGCGTTAGCAAAAGAATATATCAATGTTTACAACACTTCCAAACGTTGGGGCAGGTGACCACGCCCACTTAGGAGACAGGAAGTGAATTCCATTTCAACATTACAACTGCTTGAAATGTGTCGTCCTTGTCATAGTGTCTTTGTGTGTCTCAGTGTTTATAACTGTGTCCCAACTATTCCAGCATTGGGGTTGTAGTACATAAAAAGGTATGGATCAGGTTTTTCATGTGATGAATAAAACATTCCTCTGTGTGTAACCTGATTTGCATGAAAACTAGACATCTGTACCATTTGGATGTACATGAAAACTTCAGTTAGTGCACTACTTAAGTCAACCTCCAAAACTAGTAACATTAATGCATAGTTCACCCACCCAAACACCGACTGCTTTAAGTCTGTCTGATCTATCCACATCAAGAAAAAGGTCCACAAAGAGAAGTTGCAATGAGAAAGCCACAGAGATGAGCTGAGGGACACGACGAGCACAGAGCCTCCAACTCACATTTAGTTGATGCAGGAAAACTTAAAGACAGATAAAGAGGAATGATTACAGGCCTTGAACATTTAGATACCTTAAAGACCTCAAAGAAAAGAACTTGATTGACTGGACGTTTTCCTTCACTCAGAAGGATGGGTGTTAATGGGTGGGTGTCACCTGTGCTGTCTCTCCGTCTCGATAAAGGTTTGAATTTGGGACAGATTCCTGGGTATGAACTGGACCATCTGGAAATGCTTTATTGTCCAATCAAAATCTATAATAAATATAACAAAACTGGTGCAATGGGATAGTGGCTGGCTAAAAATTCAGAGGGGAGCAGGGGAACATTCAGAGACCCAGGCTCTGAACCAGTGACACACAGCGGAAGCAGAGGGCCAGAAACCCAGTGCCCAGGAGGTCCCCCATGGCGGTCAGGTAAGGGATGGAGAAGTTGTCAGGGTCCAGACTCCGTCTCCACATTGCACGGATGATGAGGTCAGCAAAGTAAAGGAGGATGGCCACCTAGAAGGAGAGGTAAAGTGAGCTGAAAAGGTTGTGCTTGAGGAAAAAATCTAAATGTGGATAATGGGGAAAACGATTGGATTTATACAACGGCAATGCCAAGAATTTTTATGATGTTATTAACATACAATTATGTGTGTTTATAAACAGACTAATGGAGCCACTAGACTGGGAACAGTTTTACTGCAGAGCCGATGGAGGCCAGTAAAGGTGGGAGGGGGAAAGATGCTAAAAAATAACTAGAAAGGTTAATGTGATCCTTGGGATGATAGGCGAGACATGGCAGAGGTAATCTTAAAGAAAACTGCAGCAACAACACAAAACATTTGGAAGAAGGCACAAGTTTTCTAAATATCATTGTCAAGGGGCGGTCCACGAGTGTGGGTCCAGGTGCGTAGCAGCGGGTAGAGCAGAGCGTTGGATGTCCGTTTGGGGACGCAGTGGATGATCTGGTCCTTAGCGGACTGGGGGTCAAAGACCAGGGGGCAGGCTTAGCAGCGGTGTCAGGGACTAAAGGCATTTCGGACAGGGGACAGGCAGACAAAACCCAGGGGACAGGGGGAGGGTTGAATACCAAAAGATAGTCCGGATGATGACACGGGAAAGTACTGCATGTGCATGTAACAATCTGGCAGAGAGTCCAAGTCCAAGTGAGGCTTATATAGCTGTGGAGTGATACTGAATGCAGGCAGGTGAGTGATTACAGAGCAGGTTCAGGTGTGTGATTGTGGATTGGGTTCAGGTGTGTGATAGCTGGAAGGCAGAGCAGGAGAGTGGCTCTGCCTCAGGTGAACAGAATCACCACATGGTGGTGGTTGTGACAATCATGCTAATTTGAACATTTTTACACCAGCACATTGCTAGTGCAATATTTCCAAATAGATATTCGGTACAAAGTAATTTATAACATTTAAATATACACTTAAAACATGATTGGAAAATTCTGGTTTTGGCCCATCAATGATACTTCAGTTTGTCTGGTCAGGCTATGGGGGTATATCCACAGGACTAGTTCACTGCAACACCATATGTGCTGTACACATGAAGTGGATTCAGCAGTCATTGATTTAATATAGACAAACATTCAAATTTGATAATAAGGAAACATCACTAAACTGTTCTTTGCAGCTATTAATTATAGTTCAGAATTAAAAGATCAGACTTAAAACAAATTGGCCAAGACAATAAAAAACTGGTTCTTCTTACGTCATTCAATGGGCCAGGAAAGTGATCTCAATACTATATAGATCTTCCAAGCAGTGAAATCATTCAAGTTCACCTTTTCTGGCCTCAGGCAGATAAGAAATCTGAGATTTATTTAAGCCTGCAGGAAGTTCTGGACATTGCCACAGAGTAGACCTTTGGCTGTATCCTGCAACAAATGTGTATCTCACTGACTCGCTGAAGCACCAACACCTGGCATGGGTCACTTCACAGGCAGCTACCAGGTGGCAGCAGCCCATTTCCACGTTTTTATCAGTGTCATGAGAAACTTGAGGGCCAGCTGAGGGCCAATGAGTTCATGAGAAACCATTTGGTGACGACATTTGACAATAATTGTATTATTTTTATTTATTTTTTGTTTTGTTTTTTTTGGGGGGGGGGCATTTTATATATGTATATGAAGGATCTTATATATAGAAAGCGTCTACCAAAGCGTGCTCACCTGTAGTGTAGCAGCACACAGGTAGCAGATGACGAAGGCTACAGTGATGGGCGCCTCATCTCCCTGCAGCAGGGAGATGGCATAAAGGAAGACCAGGTGACCGGGGACCACCAGCATCAGGAGCACCCGTGCTGACTTGGAGTTCACCCCTGGGAGACACAAAGAAGTGAGTACTTTCCAGTCAGAGCACTTTATTGTAGTAGAATGATCACTCATGCGTTTTTCCTCACTCGGTCCTGTCTGCTGTGTTATGGTGTCCAAAAATGGGTTCACACACAGAGTCACCCCAGATCATATTTAACAAGCTCCTCAGGATATCCTGCTCCAGGTCAACTCTACCCAGTTCCAAAACGAACCGATCATCACCAGATTCCAACAGGGATATTCATACGCCATCTTCTCTTCAAGGGATGATTGACTCCTGGGCCTCATTTCTAGACACTTATGGCTTTTAATTTTTTGATTAAATGTGATAATGCATATGGCATTCATTTTGACAAAGATTAAGAATTTTTGAAATTAAACTGTTCTTATCATAAATTTATAACAGACTTTAAAATAAAGACCATTTTGGATAAAAACGCCTCATTAAAACTCAAAATCACATTTCTGATCCCACGACCCTTCGAGCATCAGTTCCTGTTTTTGTGAGGTAACCCGGGTAAGCAATTTGTAAATGTATACAGCCTGGGGGGTCAGCAGGACAGTGTTACCTGAGGAGAAGAAGGTGATGCATGGGTTGGGCCAGTGTTGCCTCATCTTGTAGGGCAGCACCCCTGGGATGCTCCAGAAGTGCAGGTACGTTGAGATCCTACTGGCCTGGATGGCCACCAAGTTACCACCCACTCCTGCACAGCGGAAGGAAACACAGAGCTCAGCTAAACGTATCAGTCAGGGAGCAAGGACTTTAATCTACTGGTTGCAATTCATGTCGGACAAAGGCTTACTGTTTCCCCACGCAGAATAATTTAAACGGCATATATTGATTTGTACCATTATAATCGAGTGAAACAGAGAGGTCTTTCCCACAAGGGACAGCAAACATCGTCAGAATCAGTCACGCTTAAGCCCTGCACACACAATTAGGCCAAGGAATGACACAAGCTTGGCCCGGCCGTGATCTGGACAGGGTTTATAGACAGCAGAGTCCATCTTAATTATCCACAAAGTCCAGCTTACGGCTAAAATCTGGAGATGAAGACGAACAAAAGCTCCACCAGATATATATGTCAGAAAGACACGAGAGCAGGAACGCGTCCACGTGGAGGGAGAGTCAGTGTCACGCAGCAGTATGGCTCCGACTGTGAAATTTGAGTCTGGTTGTGCTAAAATCATTATATACCTTTTCTAAAATGTGTTAGATGACTTGTTTCTGACTGTGTCTGTATGAAAAATCATTTACAGGCTTTTAAAAGGGCCCCAGATGTGACGTGCTGCAAAGATGAAAGGGATAAACACGAGATGTGAGATAAGATCTGATCCTTTCATTCTGGTGCGAGTTGAGCCTTTTTTTTTTTTGACTCAATTCCACGAAAAACTGTGTTTCTGCTGAATATAAAAACAACTTCTCCATATCCCACCGGTATTCAAAGTCCATTTTAATTCAGCTGTTGACAAGGGTATGTGAGCCTAATTCAGTTACATCAAACACCTTTCCAAGTATTTACCCCGAAAGAACGGCACAGATGTTCTTTTGTGAGTTGCAAGAGACTTGAGGGGATTTTTTAGTAAAACATAATACTGGTTTATATGCAAGCCAGTGAGGGAAACTGGGAAATTCAAACCAGATTGGCAAATTAAGAATTTAGCAGAGAGCGGTGCAAAGAGAGAGAGAAGGAGAGGGAGATTGAGAAACAGAGGGACGATAGGCAGAGACAAAATGAGAAAAAGTGACAGAGAGAGTCGATGGTTATTAAAGGCCCTGTCAGCTGCGCCAGGACACTGGGTGTGGATCATTAGTGGTTTAAATCGACTTCTATCCTATACTCAGTGGATCCCTGCACGCATCAGCTCCCAGCCAAACCACTTTGTCTGAAGGCTGCTTCTTTTTGCCTCCACTTCTCTCTGTCTCAGTACATTTGTCATCATCCTGAAGCAGCGTTATGGGGTGAAAATCCGTTTTCTATGTGTATGAAGTTACTCTGAAACCCTCAGACATAGATTCATTCTCTGCTCTCCACAGTCGACTTGGTGTTTTCTCATGGAGAAAAAAGCTGCATGCAAATCCAAAAACTCAATTAAACAGCTAGGGATTGCACGTGGGCCAGTTTACAAATCAGTGCACACTGAAACATGTTGTTTTCTCCCCTCCTTCTCCTCCCCTCTGCTCCTGATTACTTCCCCTGCTCCGTCCAGCCCTTCATTGCGACTTTTAACCCCTTTACAATGCATTTCAATCTGAGGCTCATGCGTTACCACCACAATATTGTAGATCATTAGCTGTAAAGGTATGTAATATGAATAAAAAGCATTAAATAGCCCATTTAATCCCATTCCCATCCCATTTAAAGTAAAAAAGAAGATCAAGCAGGCTATACTTTGGGGACCTCGTTGTTACCACACCGACCTTTCAATCAGGACAGAGATGTAGCATGGGTATCCTGTGTACTTTATATAGCCGTTAACTTGTTTTGTGGTGTTTTACATCTGTGTGTTTTCAATGTATTCAAGATCATGGTAACATTTTGTTCAGCTAAAACGGTCTTGTTCACTGTTTTTCTGTACCAAAAGACACTCTAAGTAGTCAGCTGTTCAGTTCTGTTTGTTTTGGCTAGCTAAAATTAGCATCCCCATTAATATCACTATTAATTATATAAGCACCGAGTGTAAGCTGGTAATTTAGCATTTGCTATGCTAACGGTACCTCGCCCCATTGGTTTGGTAACCTGTCCAGCAGCTACCTCTCTTCCAAATATAGAAACTACATAAACATAAACGTTTTAGAAGGAAAACGTAAGATGACCCTGTTTAGTTGCTTGGCTAACATGCTTGGACTAATAAATACATTTTAAATTTAAGTCCTATTTTTGTGCAGTAACAATATATTCTTCTTCTCTTGATACACAAGTGAAAGCTTTTAGGAATAAATAATCTAATAAAGAGCAGCTTAAACTCAAATGCTTCAAAGTTTGTGCAATTGTAAAGTTTATCTTATGTAACCTGCTGTAGTTGCTCTGAATAATACTATGAAAAAACTATGTATTCTGAATGACTCCTGTTGGGAATATAGAAATACAACTTGAGAGAGACACATCAAAGCAGTTTAATGCTCCACATGAGAGCCTGGGTTCACTTTTGACCACAATCGGTGCATCCTAAAAAGCTGCCGCTGCTTCTGAAGCTGGTACTCCAGTGGTTTTAAGGCTTCATTTGAAGGACATGTTGGCAGTTGGCACATGTTTTCAGCCCATTAAATGTGAATCATATAGCCTACTCATAGCCTAACTTTTTCCCCAGCATCCCCTATGTTTTTAGAACGGTTTAATGGCCTGCCATGCTAGTTTCAGTTGATTTCACAATGGCGAAATTTCCGTAGAATAGACCTAGTTAACCACACGTGGACATGAGTGTAGAAGTTCACTTCACTCTCTTTATTACTTACTTGTAACAAGTAACTTAAGTAAAGGAAGCTGAGGAGGAGCTTAACATTTGAGATAAGCTATTGTTAGCTGCTAAGTGGCTAATAAAGAACTGATAAGATATTAAAAAATTGCTACAATAAGTTAAGCAAAACTAGTGTAACATGTTTGTGTTGCTTGAAATCAATGAAATCAAACTTTTTCACTTTTCAGCACTTGAAAGTAAGTTGCTTCATAGATCAGAATTACGCTTTTTGAAAAAACATTTATACTGGTTGATTGTTGATCTTCAAAGTTTGAATTTGTGGCACTTCAATACAGTTCTGAACAGCGTTTAACTCTAACATCAAATATCAGGACATACCTAAAATACCCAAATATACCAATTAACAATAATGCAAATAAAATGAAATATTGTGAATAAAAATATGAAATACAAGCCTGCCCCTAATGGTCACTTGGAAGAAGAAAAAAAAATTAAAGCCATTTCATGAAGCCCAGGTATGCTGTTGAGGATTAGTGATAGGAAACATCAAATCTCAGAGAAATCTGAGTGAGAAGGATTGCTATTCTGCTCTGAGAGATGGACTGCACTGTCAACTACACGCTTAGTATGCTGCTCACAGCCATACAGAAAGCACACAGAGAGCACAACCAGCAAGTTGAAATGCAACTGTAAAACTTTTGACACAGAAACAGGCACTACAACTGAATATCTCGGACAGACTGAATGCAGGTGCAGCAGCCATGAACAGTATGAAAAAATAGGTTTCACAGCACGTTAAGATGTTCTATTGGAACACAAAACCCCCTTAAAATGAACATGACAGGTCACTCTTTAAAAACTTTCAGCTTACCGTTAATGACGGGCGTAAAGACAGCCATGCCCTTAAAGTTTGGATCACTCACTGTCTTGTCCAATATAAGGCCTCCAAAACTGAAAATCACAAAAACAGAGATAATCAGAACCACATGCAGTCCCTGCCAGGGTTTCCCAGAAAGCTATCAGATAAAAGTAATTATGCTGTTAGTTTTTTTTTTTTTTTTTAAACCAGTTCAGAGAGATTGCTTATTTTCTCAGTGAACATCCTATCTTGATGGATTTGATTATTTATACTGTATTTCATTCCATATGGTCAGATAAGTAAAATGAGCATTAGGTTACTTTAACACAAGGTCTAGTGGACTTGGTGTGTTCAGTGCTGAAGTTGCAAAATTGCTGCTTTTTTTATTTGGTCTGGTTTGTTTCCACACTGCACTTCAAGCACACCAAGCGTTGTAAACAACTGTCATTCGTCTATAGGACAGAATATGAGGTGGAGAGAGTTGACACTTTAATGTATTGTTGGTGGAGTTTTTTCTCTGCTGCATTGATCAGCTGTGAGTGAATCTGTTGCCACAATCAACTGTGTTCTGAAAAAGGGCCTTCATCATTTGACCACATCTGTCCAGAAGACATTTTTCAAATCAACTACTACCCTGCCTGGTGTTGGTTTCTAATATCCATCCAAAGTCAGTCGTTTGGCAGTGTCCACTATTTTCGTGACTCCATGCCCAAAATACAAGGCCAAAAATGTGCCAAAACCCAATCATAAATTATGTTTATTTGTCTGAGACTTCCTGCATCCAATCCTGCATATTATACATTTACGTAGTCATTGTGCATCTAGTTTACAATTTGGTCCAGTTTTATATGAACTAATAGTTAAAAACAATAATTAAAAGTGTTAACCTGCTAATGGACATGGCTACTATAACGGGTTGCCACCCTGAGCGGAGAACCTCCCTGATCTGAGGGCTTTGTCGTGCCACCAACACCCACACTGGGATCAGAGCCAGGAAGACCAGACACACCAGGGGGGACAGGTACCATATATCTGTGGGACAGGAACAAACATAGTTTTAATAATCATAACTACCATAAAGGTAACTTCGCAGTGATGTACAATGGTTACCACAAAAACATATATGTCTGGGCTTTGGCCTCGAAGAGTCTGAGAGTTTAAAATCTCTTTGACACAAACAAAACATTTAATACCTTATACAAGAATCAGTTAAGTAATATTTACATCTGGTGTTTTGTTTTATCCACTTTGTGTATATGATAAATCAACAGCCTCTTTATTAGGCAAACCTTTTCAACTTCTCATTAATGCATATTTCAGCAAATCACATGGCAGCAACTTGATGCATTTAGGCATGTAGACATGGAGACTAGCTGCTGAAGTTTGAACCAACATAAGAATGGAAAATGTCTTATATACTGAGATTTTCACTCTCAGCCATCAGGGTTTACAAAGAATGGTCTGAAAAGAGAAAATGTCCAGCCTTGCTGCCTTGTTGATGGCAGAGGCAGAAGACCTCTGAACACACAACACGTCCAACCTTCAAGCAGATGGAATACAGCAGCAGAGGACAGAACAGGGTGCCACTGTCAACTAAGAACATGAAAGAAAAGGCAAAAACTGGCACAGGGTTACTAAAATGGAAAATCTGCTCTCGGCTTGCAGAGTCAGAATACGGCATTAACAGTAAGAAAGCATGGACCCATCCTGCCTTGTATTAACAGTTCAGGCTGCTGCTGCTGCTGGTGTAAAGGTGTGGGAGATATTTTTTGGGGCCCTAAGTACCAGCTAAATCACCACAGCCTACATGTTTGTTGTTGCTGAACATGTCCATCCCTTTATAATCACAGTATACCATCTTCTGATGGCTACTCCCAAAAGGTTAACATGCCATGTCAGCTTAAAGGATCTCTTACTGGTTTCTTTAACATGACAATAAGTCCAACAAAACAGACATCTCCACTGGAATAATCCATAATGCATTATTCAGAATAAAAAAAGAGAAAGGGGAAATAAGGATTTTATTAAATGAGTACTTTTAAGAAAGTAGTTTAGGGAGCCAGAGAGAAAAAAATACAGAAAAAAGAAAGAGAAAGTGGTGGGCTTCAGGGATTAGGGGTTCTCTGTCTGTCATTCTGAAAGAGACAGACACAGATGCAGCTGACATATACTTTCTCACGTCCTCTAACTTTCCTTTACTAACAATAAATCGGTGTATCCCCAAAGAAATATACTTGACTTTGCTGCCATCTTGTGGTCTTTTTATTTGTATGACAAATTGTTCAAACTGCCTCAGTTCTCATCTGACTGAATGGATAATAAAATCACACTGTAAAATTCACATTTCCCACTTATTGGGAGATAATGTAGAAATCCAGATGTGAGCTTTTGTCATATTCAAAGGGTCCACATCAGTCCAAATCTATAAGGGGGCACTTATAGCCATACCATAAATAATGTGGCACTCACTGTATTGAGGGGAAGTCATGGTTCACTTAACGTGATTTTCGATACATTATATACTTATAAAAACTAGAAAATATTACTCTTATATCTTCAACAAATTAAGGAGGATCCATTTTTCTTCTGAGGTAGGGTAAACTGTGCAATACACAGGATATCTCCTCTTATAATTGCAACTGAAATAATGTTTTATATTAAATTACAAAAACTATATGAATAACAAAAATAAAAAGATTTTTTCAAATAAACAAACGAAGGCTTGCAAGTGTTCTTAGTTTGGATGTTTTAGGTTTTAGGAGGATCAGCTGATCATCATTCTCAGGCAGAAGCTGAGATCTCACATTTGCAATGTCCCCTGTTGGTTGATAGCAAGCTAATGTTAGCTATATCAGCAAGCTAATATTAGCTATGTGTTAGTAATGTAATATTCAACATATCAACAAGCTAATATTAGCAAGCTAATGTTAGCTATATGGTCATAAGCTAATGTCAGCTATATGTTAGCACACTATTTTCAGCTAATATCCACTTTTGTCCTCTTAAAAACTTAGTTTTTGCTTTAACTTGTTGAAGGAACATGTCACAACACAGAAGCTTTTACAAATGATTCTGTTGTTTGCTAACAGATAAAACTAACAAGGAGGCACTCTGTCTCTACGATTGACAGTGACGTATGACGTGGATCAAGTTAACTCAAAAGCAGATTACGTCCTCTGCTGTTGAAAATGAGTATCATGATTCATTTTTTTTCTGCACAATCTAATTAAATCTTCTCACAGTTGTACTGTATCTGCTTACCTATATATTCATAGAGTGTGCTGCTGACCCCGGCCAGCAGGGACAGGGTGATCAGATCACCCAGACTGGCAGCGATGGGAGTGGCTACGTTGTCAGGGTTGATCCCCACCTTCCTGGAGCCGATGATAACTCCAATCATCACCAGGCCTAGAGAGTGGAGACAGATAGGAACAGGAAAGAGATAAGTTGTTGAGGCAAGACAGAAATGCAAAATAGAAAAATGATGAGTACAAACCAAAACTGTCATCACTTTGCACCCAGGAGAATGAAGAGGCAAAATGCATTAAGAAAGGAGTAATTCAGTGCATTCTGAGACAGAGCTTTTATCAGACAACATAATGCTGATGAAAGCTTTCAACTCAAGCATCAAAAAGAGCAATTTTCAGGACATCAGCCAGCCTCACAGAGTGACAGCTGGCCGGGAAAGAGAAGAATTAAACACGCTGCATGTAAAGCTGAGTAAAACAGGAAATGTATGATTTATATAGAGAAAAAAAATGGCAGAGAAATGAGAAGAGGATGGGAAAAGGTGACTCTGTGCTAAGACATGACTTCAGCCATTACCAAAAAAAGGAAAAAAAAACACTGAGCTACCTCACTCACTTCACTCATCAAGCCTGCTTAACACTAGAACATTTATGATGAGGATGAATTATGGTTTATGCAGTACTTACATTAGGGGGAGAGGTGATACAGGACAGGGATAGGTGCTGGGACGACATTCTGAACTGGACAGATAGTGTCTAACCATGTCTGATCTAGACTCATTTTAAATGCTTAAGCCTGTATGTCAAGTTTTTGGAGTTATAAATATGTCATAACAATATATTTATTAATTAAAATTAACTGTGAAGGTACTATAAGGGTTAAGAACATTATGATGTGAGTATATATTTTGATCACTTTAGAACTGAAAAAAGAAACTGTTAAAAAAATCCCTACAATGTATTACATCAAGACACCAAGAACTTGAGAAACACCATCAAAAAAATCCTCGCCATGATCTGGTAAGAAAAACTTTGATATTTTTGAGATTTCTGCATAACAAACTGCATTTTTTCCTATGATTGAATAACAAATCTTTTTCTGGGAACTGCTCAGATATTGCCAGTATAAATAAGAAGCCATTCATTTCCAGTTTGTAAAGTTTGATGACGCTATGATAATCCAAGAGGTCCCAACAAGTCATTTTATGCAGTGAGGACCAAAAGGTTTTACCTAATGAAAGAGCTGCTACAAAGGCAGTTGTGATGCTGCTCGCACAGAGAACAGCTGCCTGGTCCAGTTCAATCCCTCCTCTGGAAATTGAGCCTAAACACACTGCTGCCACTGCTGCGAGGAAGCCCACCACAGTCGCCTGAACCTGTGCAAAACATTTAGATCGATGGTTTCAATACACATTGGATTACAAAACATCCAAAATAAACCCTAAACAACTGGAGAGCACAGAACGCTATGTGAGTATACAGTTGAGTTACCTGTATCAGTGCCAGATTGCTGCACACCATGGTCCATTGTTTATCAGGGTCATCCATTTGGCCTGTGTTGGCCTACAAACATGGAGATACCATTCGTCATTTTAATTAGCATGTGGGGGGAAAGGAAAATCCAATCATTATCAAAGTAATATAGGTCTGATACAATGATTGGTAACCATAACATATTGGTGCAGAAAAAGTCTCAAATATGTCTTCCCTTGTATTTCCATTGCATGTAGTTCACATCTGTTTCAGTTGGGCGTAGGGGTATCACAAATTCAGCTCTGAATTGAAAGTTTCAATTATTAAATCAAAAGCTGGACTGTGAAATTGAACATTTGACCATATGGCCTTAATGTGGTGTAATCCAATAACAAAAGCCCATTATTTGATACTTGATACTTTACTTTTTTAAGATGAATTTGAAAATGATCATGACATGACAGGCATAAAGCCTGTGTTCTGTTTATCGTTACGGATCAAGATTCAATGTGCTAACAAAAGCAGCTGTCAGGGCTGGAAATAAGTGAAAACTAGATTCAAAAACATCTAATCAAATTGTGGATGTGCAGAATTGTGACACCTCCTAGTTACAATAACAATGTAATATACAGGCTAAAATCAAACGAGCTGCAGCTGTTTTTTTTTTTTGTTTTTTTTTTTGATGCCTTGTCTTGCTGAACTCCACTGGAGTAATGTCACCTTGTCCCCAGATCTCCAGAAAGTTAGACTGTAAAATGTTCTCATAACTTAAATGAAGCACTTTGAAACTGTGAAGGTTGTGCACAGCAGTGGTGTGCAATCTGCACTTGTACTAAAGCAAGATCTCAATATTTTTCTGAATAATTTAACATGTAGCATTAATATGTAGCATTACACCTAATGGAGCTTGAGAAACCACTTATGTCAGAGTACTTTACCATGGATACTATGCTGGTATCATTTTAAAACGAAAGGTTGTCAAGTGACGTTGTTATGCAAGACTAAATCAGTCGTTATCGGGTGCTTAAATATAGTTGTAGAGAGAAGTTAAAGGAATAAGAAAGGTTGTCAGGACTTAAATTGAAAATGATGCTGCAAGAGCTTGTAAAAATATTTAATAATAATTCATAATGATAACACCTAGCCTGTCTTACAGCAGTGGAGAGGCGAGCAGCCAGGGTCATCTCCAGGTTTCCTTTGAGTCCAACCAGGGCAGGCACCAGGATGAACACCTCGGTTATCACCTTAAACACCTCCCAGTGCTGGAACACACACATTCAAAATTGCATTAACACTTAAAAAGCACTGTAAATCAATATATATCCACCAAAACTGAAACTTTTCTCAGTTCGAAAAAAAAAAAAACCTTTCCACCTCCACAGACGGCCCCTCTGAACCTTGGCCTTTAAACTGATGCAGTTAAATAAGCACATCACATATTCTAGACTAACCCGGTAGCCTACTTTTGCAGTTTCCACATCTCTGAGCATCGTCTCACACCACGCCATACTGCAGAGGTTCAGTGGGTTTAGAAGACGCATAGTTCACAGAGTCTACCTCATATTTTCTGACTACAACTCCAGTTGGCAGGTCCAAGACGGTTTAGATCTTTAAATAGATGCACATATAAAAGAACAGCACGGCTGCCAGGAGCAAGTGATGTGAAGCAGGGGCACGGAGGGAGGGAGGGAAGGGACTAAAGATGAGAGAAAGAACTGACAGTGCAGACCAGAAATGGAGGAAGAGGGAAAAGACAAGAAAGAGTGTAGGAACTTTTGTTATAAAAAGATGAGTCCCAGAACAAATCATTTTACTGATTTAGTTTAAGTTATGTAATGGTATTTTTGCTGGTAGAGCATTGACAAAAGCTAACCAACACTGAAACTTAAATATTAACTGTAATACAAACACAGTTCAGGGAGCAGTACAAAAACATAAAGGGATTAGATGATGAATTATTTAAAAGCATACACATACAGTGTTTTGTTTTTCAGTATGTGTCCTTGGATGAACTTGACAAGATTTATCTGCAGCAATCAGCCTTTTGAGTGAAGGTATGCCTATTTATTCGCCCTCTTAGCTTTTATTATGAATGTTGTGTTGAAATATGCAAGAAAATAAAAGAAAAAGACATTACTGAATGTCGCTCTTTTCTTTCTTTTATCCTATCGTTTCTTATATTTACAGAGCCAAAGAGAAACTGTGGCCTGCAGGTTCTGCTTCTACAGCCCTGAAAGTTATGTGGTTAATTTTGTTCATCTAGACAGGGATGGTAGACAAAACAAATAAAAAAAATAAATAAATAAAAACAGTGTCTAGACATTGTTGAACATACCGATATATGCGCCACTATCAAACATGCTTGATGCTAGCTTTATGCTAGCATCAAGCCATCAAGCGTGGCCTTATGCCACCAACACAAACTTATCATAATGTCTGCCTTACCTTTGCTATGCAACTACAAAACTGTTTCTTTATACTTTACACTCTTTTTTTGGCAGGAAAATAATTCTTTCATTTCTACTGTGTTCCAGATTAATTTACTCTGACCTAATAAGATATTAACTCATACTAACACATCTGGACTAATCTCACAAGTGTGTCCCTTAATTTTGAGGAATATCTCTGACACCTTGATTTTAGAATTATTGTTCCAGAGAATTTTAGAGTATGGATATGAGAACATAAGAAGTAGCTTAAACATTTCAAAAAGACAATAAGACAATAATAATAAGACAATAACAATAAGGAACACTAACGAGCAGATGCTTCAAAGCTCCTTCTTGACCAGTTCTCTTGTGCATTTGTTCTTCAGCTCCATACACTGATGTTTAACACAACCAATCAAATCATCCTGCCTCTCATACTGTTTTTGAACAGCCACTAGGAATGAGGGGTGGGTGGCTAAATAAGGTCAGGAGGCAGAATCAAGGTATAGGAGTATGGTAAATGGTGGAGGAGGTGCACTTCTAGTGTGCATGTGTCTATTTATACACATGCTCTCTGGTTCTGGACTGGTGGGACGAGCTGACGCTGTCGTGCTGGGAGGCTATCTTGGGACATGGCCCACTTCTGCTGTAATGCTGCTGCTTGAGTGTGATGGGCAAGAGGCCAAGATAACTAAAACCATGCTACTCTAGATCTCTCAGGAGAAAAAAAACAATGTTGATAATATTTATCCTGTTATTATGAATATAATGATTTACATTGATACTTCACCATCACAGCAGATAAAATTATTGTATCATTCGTATGTGTAATTATTTATGACACCTCGAATGTCAGAAATAATGTACATTTTGCAAATACTTTGGCTTTTGTTGACTGCATTTCCCTGTTTTACAGAATCTTTTTTTTTACTATGTTATTCCAAGATATCAAAGTTTCAATACCGCTCTCTGGTCTCCATTCTTTCATCCTCTAACCACTTATTGAATTAACTGTCCGCTTTTATCCTTAGGCTCTCCTCTCCCTTCCATAACTAAATCTGATTTGTATAAAAATTCAGAGAGGTGGATGTTGAACAAGGCCCCATCTGTTAAACAGAAAGCAGCACCTTTCACAGTAAAGCAGGACCGCTACAATTCCTGTGCATCAGCTTCCATCCAGCTGCATCCATTCATTCCATCCATTTATCCATCTGCGTATGAAGAAACAATCAATAAATCTATTTGTGAAGTTATTCCAAATTTATGTTGCCTGCAAATTTTACCATAAACCATTTTTTTCTTGCAACTCTCCCAACAAAAACAAGGCATTCAAGAACTCATATGTGCTGGCCAAGTCACAAAGAAAGTAGATGAGGCTGACTGGCAAATATCCAGTATCAAATAAACGGCCAATGTCAGTCTCACCTTAATAAATGCTAAGACCACTCTCACCCAAAATTAATATAAGTTTTTGTTTAGCAGATATGTTCAAAATCTGTTTTTGTTTGGTGATCGGTTGGTAAAATTCGAAAACTTCTTTGGTTCAATGGAAAAACTAAAACTGTGTTCCATAACTGCATATATATATAATCTCCACAAATATTTTTTTTTAGATTTAGATTTTCATACTTGTATAAGGTCCATAACAATACCGGCGGAGACCATTCCAAGCCCTGACACCAGGTATGGCACAATAACCTGGGCAGCAATGAGCCAAGAGCTCTCTGGTAGGAAACCATGTTCCGATCGTGTCAACTTCCACGTCACGCCACGTAGCTTCTTGCCCTGGTAGCGTAGCTCCAGCTCCAGACGGGTCACCACCATGTTGATCGAGGGGTAAATTAAACACTGAGTCCAGCGTGTACTTATCCCATGGTAGGTGTAATTGCTCTCCAAGTGTGAATGAAAAATCGTCTTCTGATGTGACCAAATAGATTCGGTTTGAGTTTCAGCTGTGCTACAGAGCAAGCAGGTTGAGTGCTGAAGAAGAAACCAATCAATGTTGTCGTCTTTGGTTTAAAAAGGCCAAGGTCAAGGTCAGAGGGATGGAATTTTTTAATGCTTGGGTGATCCACTCTGGGAGTGTTACCACGAAATGAAAGGTTATTCCTTTGTCTTTCTTCACAATGAAACAGTACAATAATCAGTCACCCTTTTTATCTCAGAGGACAGTGAATATTGTGTCTTCAGGCACCCAGACAGAAAATAAGGAAGTAAGGAAGTATTATATTGTAGAAGTAAATTGTTGCTCAAATTTTAAACTGTTCCGATTGATTATCTTTTTTCCCCAGACAAAACTAAAGTTAAAGACTTTAACTCCAATGTGGGGGCAATGGAGCATGGCATCTTTGGCCCAGTGGTGAGTCAGCAGTGATGAGGTATCCATTTGTCAGCACCACTGGGGAACACAATCATTAACACCATTTCTCACTCATAGGTCACAATGTTCGTCTACAAGAACAGATGCTCCTCATCTGAAGTCCAACCAACCTGTCTTTTTAAAGAAAATGTCGTAAGAGGGCTTTGACATCCACACAGGTGAAAGAAATTCAACCTGGCAATGGACAGTTCAGATGTCAAGGAGTCTTGATTGAGTCCAGTTTCTCAAATGTTCTCCAGAATCTATGTACAGCTAGTTCAAAGTGTTTTGAATAGAGTTTTTTATTTGTTGGATCCAGTCCTCAATCCATTTAATCCAGTCAGAAATCCACTTAGCCTCTAGTACCAATGCACAGCTGTATCCTGAAAAATAATAGCAATATTCAGAATAACACCTCAATGACTGACAACGGCACAAAGATGAAGAATAGTCCAAAAGGTCCCGAGAGGTAGAAGCGTCAGGATTCCCTTTATGTCAATCCAGCTCTTCTGTTTTGGCAGGCTCACAATGAGAGTGAAGAGGAAAGGAAATCCGTAATGTTAATAAAAGATCCGGGAGGTCCACTGACAAGATGCAGCAGCCGGCATTTGGCAGACTGGAGTGCTCATTTCCTCCTGTCAGTAACAGGGTAGTCCTGCTCCCTCCGCTTTGCTCTGCTGTGACGTAGCAAAGAAAGAGGCAGGGCTGTCTGTGCTGCCCGACATGCAAACTCATGAGAGAAACCGGCTTACTGCCTCCCCTCTGCCTCTGTTTTTTGCTGCGTGTCTACCTCTCACACTACCTCCCTCTATCCATGTGACATCCCTCTGGCTACGTCGGCCAGCCTCACTGTGTTTCTCCCCCTCTCATCCCTCTTTTTTTATAATCTCTCTCCCTCTACATCGTGACTCAATCTTCCTCTCTGTCCTTTCCATCCATCTCTAGTTTAGGTCCACCTGCACTATTTGCATATTATCCTACTAACTACGTACTGTATTAGTTCAACTTATACATTGCCCTGCTTTCAAGAGGCTTCTCTGGACTAAAATATTGATTTCAGAGCACTTTCCTTTGGCAAGGAAACATCCATTAACAACAACACTTTAAAGCTCAGGATTATCATTTCAATTTGAATCCATTTTTGCAGTGACAGTCTTTTGCATTGATTTACCATGTTTCTTTCACTCATATAGACTTTAAGAAAGCTCTACCGGTCTGCTAAGCTTACAAAAAGAAAACACATTTCAGTAAGCTATCAAAATAGAGTTTATTTTCTATTTAAAAAAAATATTCATCAGTTTAAATTATATTTGTATTTATTAAGTCAATGCATGCACGTATCATAAAACATACTGGCCCTTCTTCAGGCCTCATCTTATTTGCTTCAAATATGGATGTAATTTCTTTAAGTATAACCAGGCCACTCTGGCACAGTCATGTGGTTTCAAAGTTTGGGGACTCCCAAGAGTCAGGCTCAAGACAGAACAGTAAACTTCAAAGCAGCAGAGGAGTATACATATATATTTAGTCTGTAGTATGGGCCAAAATATGGAAGCCTAAAATCAGTGTAACATGACACAAAGGACCATTGGGAGACCTTTGTTAGCAGAGGCGGGTATAGCTTTGTATATCTCTTGGCAATATTCTATTACAATTTTAAGAAATATTAAACTGATGCAGACCAGTTTACAGAATGTTACCACTAGATGTCTTACTTGACTCAGCCGCTGCTCCTGAGGAGAACATAAAGAGACTGAGAGAGGCCAAAAACAGAGTGTGGGAATGGCAACTGTAAGCTGGTTTGTTAAATGGTAATTAACACTAAATATGAAAATGAAGAGTGGAGCAGGTTAAAGACAACTAAAAGTTGCTTTAATTGCAGTTTTCTTTAAGACCAGGTCTGCCATGACTCATTCCAGAATATTGGGAAAAAAAAAACACATGAAGTTTCTGCCAACAAACACAAAGTACACATACCTCCCCTTCCCCCTCTTCTGAAATATGATCTCCATTTTGCTGGCATCAGCTGGGACTGTCAGCGACTAGTGGCTAAGCATAATATCTTGCTAATCATTTTGCCATATTACTTATATATATAAGATGAAAATTGGATTTAGCATGTAGAGATGATGCAGGCTACTTATCATGACGACAAATGCCAGTTCAGTCGAATAGAACAGGTTATATGTTTGACTCTGAACCAGACCAACAATCTTGAAATCAACACTACTTCATGCATTTTAATTTTTTTTCCGGCTGGGTTATCTCATCTAATAACAATGCAAGAAATCATGAATTGCATATTTGTTGATTTATAATCATAAGGCAGCAGGAAAACCAGCAGCTACTGCCACACCTTCCACCATCACTATGCATGCAACACTGGACTGCACAAATGTTTCTTTTCTTTTTTCTCTGTCTCTCTCCCCTACACTGCTATCACTTCTATGCAATAAAATTAACATAATCTTTTGCCCTCCCACACTTTTGGTCTGTGTGGTAACAGTTTGGCATGATAATTGTTTGTCACAACATTCACAACACATAACGCCATGGGCTTGTGGGAGGGGAACCAGCTACGGACACATTAAGGTTTACTAGAATAAAGCCTTTTCTCTGGAGGACATCGTGGGTTCTCAACTGCTGTGACAAAAATTAAGTTAAGGTCCAAGTGTTAACTAGAAGTTATGGAGGCGTCAGAAATCTTTTTTTGCATAAATGCCTGAGCTTATTAAGTCTGCGTGAGCCATTGCTTGGAAAGCAATTGCAAACCACATGGGAGGTCAAAATATAAAAAAATCCTATTGGCAGATATAGGGCGTAGGAGGTAACATGTGGGATATGAGTTGCAGATATGACAACAGCAAGCGATTATTTAGATTGATAATCACCATAGGTTACTCAAAATCCTGATATCTGATAGTGATGTGCTCTCATCTTTATCTCTGTTCCATTAAGATAGGCTGCTCTCCGTGTCCTTCTACGTCCCCTGTGCTTTGAGACGCAACACTTAGCCAAAACTTATGACTAATTGTCCTCCATCAGACACAGAAGGTTAACAGATACTGTAGAGGGAAGAGTGGAAGAAATACTGATGAGCAATGGATGGAGTGATGAGAATAAGCCCTGTGAGGACTGACGTATGTCTGTGAGTTGAGAGGAAGAAGGAGGTACCAGCTCATCGAGAGCAGACAGTGCAGCAGTATGTCTGGTTTCCCTAAGCACAGCTGGCTGTTGACCAGAAGCCAAGGACTGGCAGAGGATGAGGACACAATGGGACCACACACAAATAGAGAGGGTTGCCTGAGCTTTAACAGCAGCTGAGATGAGGGGTTTTCTAAATGACCAACATTAGAAGAAACTTTATTCAAAGAGTATATATTGCAAAATACAAATCCTACCCTTAATTGTGATTGAAAGATGCCATATTGGTCAGAATAAATGTGTACATCTTTCTTTTTCTTCTGGTGTGTCACATTCAACGTCGCAAACTTGGCTGTCCTGCCTTGTTACTCACTTTAAGAGATCTTGACTCCCACTCATGCAGATGACACTCTTCAATTACAATGTAAGACTCTGAATGGCTTCCACAGAAGGGCCTTTGACTAATATTTATTTTTTGGTTATATGAACTAAAGTAAGATGTTTTACATTACTGTTCCTGAGAAAATGTAAATCAGCAAAAAAAATTGAATTTTCTAATCCATTAGAAAAGCAGAGTGAATTGTGGTAAGCTTGTTTTGATAAGTTCATCTACAATGTAAAAATATTTGTCTCAAATTATTTGACAAAATGCACTATAAAAAGCTAATGTAAAACAATGTTTATGTCCTCTTAAAATTGCAACTGAAATCACTTTCCTGTAATATATATATATATATATATATATATATATATATAAAAACAAGAGCTCAAATGTGGTCTACTGTTATAACTGACAGTGGGATATGCCATCAGACAAGTGAAATCAAAGTAGTTTACACCCTCTGCTTTTGAAAAAGGGTCCTGTTATTCCTGTTTTAATCTAAATTGATTTAAATTGTCACACATGTGTATCAATCTTTAATTGTCTAGCAATGCATCAATATATCCCTACTAAACCCAATCCCAACTAAAAGCCTAATATTGAATGAATTATAACAACTTTGTAACTGAAGATAAAATAAATATACACATGAAACTGCCTGCATACTATTTCAAAACCAGCCTACTGAGAGTCCACTTACCTGCACACCATCCAGCACCATGCCGGCCATTACCATGCCCATCCCAGCCAGCAGGTAGGGAAAGAGCACCTGAAGACAAATAGCAAGGGACGACTCTTCATCCACTTTGGCAAAAGTTACTTTTGGCTTCTCTTCCACTGGCTTTTTAGGAGGAGGCTGGAGCACTGGGGGTAAGATGAGGTCATCCTGGTTGTCTACTGAGGCACTGGGACTCCCACCCTGACTCTTCCCCTTAGAGCGGGACTTTTTGTTCTTTTTCCTCTGGCGGGGCTGTTGTGGTGGTTTATCCTCACCAGGCATGATGGCAGTGGTGGCTGTTACGAGTCAGGCCTTAACTGGGAAAACACAATTAATGGGCCATTTGGTGAGACAGCAGTAAAACGAATATAAAATGGGTATCATTTTCTTTAACCACCAATGAGATATTTTTTGTTCTCCATTTCCAGTCATTTGATGAACTACAGCTGAAGTTTTGCTACTTTCTACTTCTTCTCTACTTCTACTATTTACCTAGCCACGTAGCTGAAGCGTTAGATAGCTAGCATTAGCCCTCAAAGAAAACCCTTTTAGCTATTGTTAGAGTTTATACATTGGAGTTCAGAGGTACACTGTACATGGATGATACACCATTGTTAGCTCTCTCTCATAGCTATCTGCTTTTCTGTCAGTTTAGTGTACTGGTCAACACACAGGAGGAAAACTACGTTAAAAAAATAACGACATAAAAGGCTTGTTTTCAAGTTCATCCGTTTTTAATTATTTAAATATAAAAACATGTTCAATACCTTTTGTCTCTCTGACTGAAAGGCTCTGCTCCATCCCCAGGTATTAAGTCGTGTCTATTGCCCGTCTAATTCCCTGCTATCGTGAACGATGTCTACATAATAACTTAATAGTTTCTTTCTATTATTAAAATAGAATACAGTCAAACTGCAAGCCGTTGCATGCTAAGTTTTTTTTCTTTAAGACATTATAGAAGGACGGCAATACTTCTGAAAACCTATATGTACGCTGTTTTTTTTTTTTGTTTTGTTTTGTTTTTTTCTTTTTCCTGTGGAGAGTGACCCTGTTATAAACGGGATAATGCTAGTAGAAGTGTCCATAGTATTGAAACTCCACTATCCTTTTACTTTCTGCCAGCTTAGGACAACTATTGCACACTAGCTGGCTTTGTAACTGATAACAGCCCATACAGCACTTATATATGTTTACATGAGGAGTGTGAAGATGATGTCTGAATTATCCCAACAAATAAACTATGATAAAACACACACACACACA
>JAOWBC010001714.1:4690987-4702157 GCA_028566105.1 Hypoplectrus providencianus
TTTTTTTCCGATTTGCCAAAGAGCTCTATTTTTGTTCCGAAGCTAACAAACAACATGAGGTACTCATACTGGTACTCTGTATAGGTGATATGTTCCACCATGGATACTATAGTTTATTTTCAGGTACACATACATTATCTCAGTGCTGCAAACACTCCTTAATTCACCATGTGTTAATCCGCAGCTGAAAATAGTACCTGGCAAATGCACTTTTCATTTCTGTTTAAATAGCGTTGCTGAAAAAAAAAAAAATTGGGACGCAAAGTTAGTGAGTCATCTTTTAAAATCCATATTGCTAATGACACTTACATGGTATCCTTTTTTTTAACATACCTTCTCACTCATCATTGTCACACCTTACTGATATTTCACCATGGCATAAGTAATTACGTAAGGTATAGGATCGGGTATAGTCCCGGAAAAGGGATGGTACATTTTCACCAGTCCGTCACCATGTTTCACAGCAATGATGCCTAGAGACTGACCTCTGGTGGCGGTTTGTGTCCACAAACCAGTTTAAACTGTTCCAGTTTAAATACATGGAAAAAGCAGCGTATTTATTTTTGAAGGCATTGAATATTAGTGATTATCACTAAATACCCATACACCATAACATCAACATTTGCAAACCATTGTGTAAAATGTACATATTTAGTAAAGACAAAGTGAGATAACCAAAATTGTATTTGTCCCTTAAATTCTAGTTCTCTTACACTTTTGCAATATTACAAGATTATTCATGAATTGTGGGGTCACAAGATCACTAATCCATCTTGTGGATCATGTGTAGTATAAGAGATGTGTAGGAGAGTTAGTGCCATTTCTAGTATTACCCCTTTGTATCCTCTTCCATAGCTGAGTATAGACCCCTGTGTCTACACTAGTGTCAGTGGTGGGCTCCATGCCAATACTATAAAATGTCACGGAAGTGATAGTTGACTCCATTTAGCATATACTGTGTCACAGAAGCAACTGGTGAAGCTGTTGGGGAATCCGGACGATTTTTACATCTCATTTTAACTGTACCTTGTACTCAGATCCAGGGACTCCACACTCTACTACGTGGTTTCCAAATAAACTGTTTAAATAGGGATGAACGAAAGGAAAGTTAGCCATAACACACATTCAATTTAAGAATAGAATTGTATCAACCATTTCTTAACTACATTTACTTTTTCCTTTACACAAACTTTTTTATAACCTATCGAGTAATTACTTCCCAGGACAGACCAATTTTTTTTTTTTTTTTTAGTTTTTCTAAACTATTTTATAAATTAGTTTTATGTTACAGATTTGACTTTTTATGTGATTTCATTGTACATTATTCAAAGTAATTTAAATCTACTTACATTAGGAGTGAAACATTTGTTTGTATTTTATGAAATGCATATTACATTAGAAGTATAAAATAACAGAACATCAAAAATGTCATGGGACATGTAGGCAGATGTAAAATTCTATATTGAAAAAAAAAAGAGGAGAAAGTTTGCACTAAATGGAGTGCATATTCTCCCAAAGCAGGCTCAGTGTAGATGGAATATCTACTCAGAGATAAAAATGACGAAGGTGTGATTAGGGACGGTGAGAGTGTTGGTCTAAGCAGCGCTTTATAAGCTGCTGCAGACAGAGGAGCTTTGGTACTTGTGGGATGATAAGCACAGTGGTTGATAGCTGTGATAGATGTGTTTCCAGGCTCTCTGGCCTGCGTGGTGGAAACTATCATGGAAACTTGTAATGTTGCTATAAATACATGTCCCTGTCCCCTGTTGCCAACCACGCTATCGTGGCAGTCCTCTCGTCAGTCAGTCATTCTGTTTTATCTGACTGCATACTACTTTGACAATCCCATTTTTTTTTTATATTCATACTAGCCATGGGGAAATTGTGTTTTGGCTAATGCACAATATGCCTAAATGGCTTTACAGACTGCAGCAGTCACTGTAAGTTAGGCAGATCTGGGCTGTCTGAGTAATCAGGTGAAGGTGTCAGCAGGGAGATATTTGACTAAATGTGTCTCTCCGTGTCTTTCTGGTGTGCCTCTGGTTTACCTTGGAGCACCTGTTGCTGGTCACACCAGCAGCTGTTGGCCTTGTGATACTCACACATTATCGACCTGTCTCTGGCTGTCTCTAAACACTCACCCCCACACACGCACAGCCACATTTGTGCAAAGGCTACAGTTTGCCAAATCCCTACAGAATCTGAATTAGCAAAAACATTTCATATAAAACACATCTGAAAGTAGCAATTATCTGGGTCCAGGCCAAATCCTTGTGGAGGCCTGCACCCTTTTAGAAGTCAAGCAGGGGTCAACACTGTCAGCTGCAAAAGAAGTCCTATCTATTCTTATACAAAATGAGACTACTTCTCACTTGATTTCTTACCTCAGTCTAATTCCTGTTGAAGGATTATGGTGTCTTTTGCCGGTTTATGTATGCTGAAATACAATATGATGTTCATTGTGTGAATAATGTTCCCACTTCAAAGAAAAATATGGTAATATGATACCAGGGTATGACTGGGAGTGTGGCAACCTTGTGTTTGGCAACTTGCATTGCAGTGCAATTTATTGTGTTCTAAGGCAGATCTATCCATAGACCCAAGCATATGCTGCACTGCTCTATTCAGGTTATAAGTTGAGGGACAGATTTTCAAAGGGGCAAAAAGGCAGAAGTTGACTTGATGTGGCCACTGGAAGTTAGACAGAGAGGAACGATTGCACCTTGCCAATCAAGGTAGCTAGGTAGTGCTAGCAATAGCTAATGACATTAATTCCAGCTCCCTGTGCATGCACTGGCTGCAAAAAACAAAGCAACAAAATGGCAGTAACTACACACCAAGGTGGTAAGTCCACAAACAAATGAGTGATGTCATTTGATGATTAGGTTCTTTAATTTTTTCTCATTATTTGTTGTAGTCCATAACTGTGGTTTCACAACTTACTTCATCAAAAGCATAGGCCAAGTGATAAAATCACTCATCATTCTTCTGGTTTTCAGGGATTTTGTCCAATACTTTTTCAAGCTTAATAATAAAAAAAATAAATAAATAAATAAATAAAATTAAAGAAAAAAAATTGAAGAAATATAAGATTAAGACAAGACAAAAACAATAGAATCAAGCAACAAGCTATATGACATTATATATTGCCTATTCATTTTGAGGCCACATGGCTTATTTACTTTTCCTGGTTGTTATATGGTTTTGTCTGTTATAAATTATTTTCTTCTCAAGGCTAAGGTGGAATCTACTGATGTTGTATCATACTAAAAAAAAGTAAAGAGGAACTGCGAATCAGTCCGAAGGAATCATTGAGGTCATAAAATGAATATATACTAAATTACCTGTTGTGATATATGGACACATGGGAAGACACTTAATATATTGTTACATAATCCATCATCAATCCAATTTTGAAAAACCAAACAGCGAGGGAATATAAAACACTTGTTTACGTCGATATTTCATTGCATAAACATGCATTTTGATCAAGAAATCCACCTCATTGTCGCATATACTGAATGTCACCCAGGTTTGATGTGAATATTAGATTTATTATTATAGTTACAATTGAACATTAACTATCTCCACCTGTCCATGAGTTTTAAGGTCTGTAATTTCCCAGTCAAAAACGTTTCCTCTTTGCACCCTCTTTCCAGAGAACATGTCTTGGATGGTGCTGTCTGGGAGGACAGTGTCCCACATATTAATATCACCGATCTCCCCAACAAAACTCTGATTGGCATCAAAATCACCCACATAGCTATCTGGATCTTGTCCAATGAGAACCTTGCCTCCGGCGCTGATTGTGTGACCCTGCCTGTAAATTTTGGTCAAGCTTTTCTTTCCATCCATGAAGAGGGCTGCGGCACCTGTGCTGGAGTCCCAGGTGAAACACAGGTGGGTCTGCATGGCGCTGAGCTCCGGGACTCTGAACAGGACACCGCTTCCCGCTAGGTAAAAGGACAAACTAAACACATATATATACAGTCAGTGGAGTCCATAGGGTTTAACTATGCAAAATGCAAATTTTTTTCAAAGTAGGGTTGTTAGTTGTGCAGCCTCATGTTCATAGTTGTAGTAGAATCATTACTTGAAGTGTTAGTGTAGAAAAAGAAGTATTGTTAGCAGAAGCAATATGAGTCTTTATAGCCATAGTGTTTGTAGAAGTAATTGTGTTGTCGTATTAGAGTTGTCAACCGTCCCTTGAATTGTCCCGTATTTAAAAACAAAAGTACCTGTCCTGTATTGACCTGAAAAGGGACGCACTGTGTCCCATATTACTGTGAGAGTTAGAAAATAGTTACAAAGTTCCCGTTAGAAAATGAATATCAGGGCACTTTATATATGAAAATTTCCAGTAAACTTGTTCCCAGGCCCTGTCCTGCTCTTTGACCAGTGAGCTGACAGCATATCCACACACAAGTTTGACTATACAGAATACACTCGTCCCATTCTTCAAGGTACTGTTGCTATTGAGAAGACAGCAGAAGACAACAAGCTTTCTGTTTATTTCATCTATATTCATTTTATGCTCTTTTAAGTTAAACAGGGCAGGTTTCTGTTTAATAAAAACTTACTTTCCAGTTACTTACTTTTATGTGGTAATCCACTTCATTACAAAATATCAAAAACAGAACAAATTGTTTTTCATGTGTCCATGTCAGTCAAAAATATGCATTTCATTCAAGTCAGATTTGAGTCAAATAGTTCACTTCTTACTCACAAAAGAAAAGGAGCCTAAAAATTTCCCCACGCCAGGAAGGTTGAAGGCAGGCGGGGCATCCCTTATTTAATTTTCAGGGAGTTGGCAACCCTATGTAGTATACTTTTGAAGTAATAGAATTGTAGTGTAGTATCATTGTGAGTATTGTCAGTATGAGTAGAACAAGTAGTCTTTGTAGTAGTGGCAGTATAGTGACAGTAGAAGGAAGTGGAATTGGCATTATTTGTAGTAGCAGAGGTAATTTGAGGGGTACTATTGTCACGAAAATGGTGAATTTTCTTCCAAAATGATCACAAAATACAGTCTTATCATTAACACTTTGAGTCTACCTGCCGGTCAGCTCCCGCCACACGTTCAGCTCGTCAAAATCTTTAGTCCGGTATGCGAACAGGATGACCTCGCGCTCACCAGTGAGCTCTGTGGCCACGCGCATGCACAGCGTGAAAGCTCTCAGGTTCAGGGGTTTCTGAGGAACCATCTCTACATAAGTGGTATCCGTCTCCGAGGGGAACACCAAAGTCTTTATGGGCATACTCACTGTAAGACAAGAACATCTTCAGAGTAACACAGACCAACAAAAATACACTTTGGATGACACAACATTTTAAAGATACGGTTCGGAGTTACCGTGAAAAATAGACATTGTTCCCAAATTTTACATGTTATTTGATTGCTGGGGGGGTTCTAATCATCATTTTCTCAATGAATCAATAAAAAATACATGCAGATATATATACTTGCTCCTGTAAAAAGCTTGGCATTTCATGTTTTGTCCCAAACCCAAAGATATTTAGTTTACAGCAATGCAGATAAACAGCAAATAAATTCATTTTCATACACATACATGGACGCATGGATAATAATTCATATGTTTTAGCTCAAGTAACCATTGCAGACCAATACCCCAAAGTAAAAAAAAAAAAAAAAAAGCATTCAATCTATACTTTTGTACCTACTAAGCTAGCACAAGAAAATACAGAGGTAAAATATGAAATTACCGGGTGAAACAGCAGAGATGCCAACAAGGACCAAGACAACAGGAAGTCTCATTTTGACGAAGAGGACCTGCAGAAAGTGAGATCATAAAATGTAAGGAAAATGTAGTAGAAAGTACTTTATATGGATATAGACCTACAAAGGAGCTATATACATACTGTTCAGCTGTGAAGGCGCTGATAGAGATCATTGGAAAACGTGTTTTTATAGTGGTATTCCTTGAACCCTAACCCTTGTTATGTAATGTAAGGGCATGAGATCAGATTTGATTTGACTTGTGTCAGCTGGACTGTAAACACCTGTTTATTGAGGACAGGCAAACATATTGGGTAAAGTTCTAGGGAATTGTGAAAGGGTCTTCTCAGGCTAAGGACAGCAGTACAGGCACATGATTTTTAACCCTACAGTCACAAGCAGTCTTGGGTATTGTATTAATATATAAACTAAATCACTTTATTATTGCTGGCAAGCTCACAAGGCTATAGTAGGCTTAATTTAGTAGTTATATTAATAACATTATAATAAAATTGTGTTCGATGTCCAACCACTGAAAATACATACGTCTACAAAATGTCTACATTTTTGGAACCAAATCACAGCATTATTTATTTATTTATTTATTTGTGGCTGCTGCGGCTCAATTGGTAGACAGGTTGCCCACCAATCGAAAATGTTGGCAGTCAACATTTTAAGGTTTCCTTTGGCAAGACACTGGAACCCAAACTGGTCCCGTTGCTGCGTTCATCTGTGTATAAATGATACCTGTTGGTGGCACGTGGTCTTGTGTAGGGTAGCTTAGCCACCAGTATGGACATGTGAGTGAATGGGTAAATGAGTGCCATCTGTACTGTAAAGCTCTTGACATATTGGTATAATATAACAGAGGGTTTTTGATCATTTCTTTAACCCTCTTACTACAAAAAGGGGTCAGCAGTGACACTGTGGCGCATGTGGTGACACCGCGACACCTGTATTTCAAATTACCGTAGCTCCTCCATCATTCAAACAGCCCCTGAAAGTTTTTTTTTTGTGATGCTATTACATACATTACGGTGCCGTTGTTACTGAAGTTACAGGAGTTACGGTAATTTGAAATACACATGCATCGCAGTGTCGCCATGGTGTCACCGCTGATCCCTGTGGTAGTAAAAGAGTTAACAATTCTCACATTTTAAAAAAATGGGCTTAAATTAGCACCCCGTGTGTGTAGCAAATGGTACCAACTTGAGAATTACACAGCTAACTGAGCTAGCTTACACAGCTACAATTAGCTGTTAAATTTAACTGCCTAGTGTCCCCGAGCCAGCAACAAGGGAATCAACATGTGTTGGTTGACCATTGCCAAACCATATTTAATTTTAAAGGCTCTGGGTTTTCAGATCTTCAGAACCATACTCAGGGTCAGTATCATTCATATATTGTCAAACTTTGTCCAGAAACAGCTGTCACATGGCTGTCAGTGGCAGGATCTAGCAGACGTATCTCGTCGCGGCGTGCATGCCTGTGGGTGAACCCAGCATGTATGTGCATGTGTAGTGGGCATGTGTGTCGGCTTTCACTGAATGAGCTCAGATGAGACATCTGTTGATGCGCTGCTGTCGAGTGTCTGTGCTGGTAGAGGGACATGTTGCATAATACTGCTGAAGTTAACAGTATGATTGATGACTGGAGATCCTTACATAATTGATGAGTGTGCCAGAACTTTTGCACAAGGATTCATTTTCATCACACACTTCTTATTCTTCACCAGGCATGCTGGGGGTTGGGTTTCACAATCAAAAAGTTACCAATAACTGCTTCTACTGGAGAAGTTGCAGGGTGGAGATGTAATGCAGTGTTAAACTTTTTTTTGTTATATTTATCAAAGCGATACAAGCATTGCAATCTGCAATTTTTTGCCTTTTCTCAAACAACTTTTTCAACGTGTGTTTTGGATTTGGGTGATTGAAAAATGGAAATAACCTTTAAAATTTTTGTTCTATATCTGATGAAAGTATTTGTTTTGATTCTTTAATTTTTTTTTCCTTAAAGAATGTTTAAGTTTTTGCAGATTGCATTATTCTGCACTCTTCCATTTTTTTGCAAAGCATTAATTATGAGTTGAACCACTTCTGTTGATCACCCTGACATAAATTATAAGTTCCCATGGTTAAATTGATCAGATATTTGTTGGGGTGGTGAGGTAAATAAAAGCAGGATTATAAATAACAGTTCCTGCAAGTGCAAGGAGGTTCAAGTGACATGATTCTGTCAGGAGCTGCTGGGTTCAAGCATCAGGGTCAAAGAGTCTTGTGTCCTGAATTTTGGGAACTCATGTAAGGGGTCGGGGGTCACCGGGAGGTATGGCAGCATTCAAAGTGTCAGGGTCAGCTAGGTCGCGTGAGAAGGGTCAAGTGACGTCTCCTACCTACAGAGAAGAAGTTTCCTTGCTCTCCTTTTTTTTCGGGTATTTACTTCGTCAATTTTTACACTCAATGCCTGAAACATGGGGCTGGAAAATGACGGCTGGATCAACTGAGAAATTATAGCTTCTCATGATTACAACATCAGTTTATTTTTAAATAAAGAGCGTGTTAGACTCAAGTGTTGGGCCAAAAGAGATTGTGCCCTGCAGTAATGTGTGCGTGTGATTTATTTGTGTACACTGTCACTGTAAATCTCATTGGCTCAAGCAGTTGCTAACTCTGCCTGGAGCACACAGGTGCGCAGGACACCAGCTCATGTTGCCCACATGTCACCCTGAGGTGCCTGTCATTTCACTCTCTGGTGCACTTATTACTACCACAGCTAATAGTACTGCTACTCTTCAGCTAGTATTACTATGGGTACTATTTGTGTAGGCATTCAAGGCACACGACACAGGAATTGTTGCTTTCTGTTTGCAAACAGTCCCTCTCTTTATGGATCGAGCTTGGTCCGCCTCACATTTTGTACTGCTATAGTTTTTGTTTGTTTTGTTTTTTTACTTCTGTGTCTGCTATCCTCATAGCTTTGTTCCCAAGGGATGATGCTCAGAAATGTTTGAAACAGCAACAGTTTAAGAAAAGAAAAATACAGGAAGATAACAGCCTCCCTGCAGATACAGACACCACACACTTGTAGTCCAATGACATTTTCTGTTTCCCAAAATGTACTAGAATTTTTCTTTTTTTCAACAGCCAGTGCACATGCCACACAATTCCACAAATTAATTAAATAATAAAGAAATAATGTACTTTTATTTACAGATATTAAACATAAATTGAAGTAGAAATATGTGTTTTCATATAATTGCATATCATAGGATTTCTTTACATTCAATTGCATAATGGTTGTGAATGTTAGGTTACAGTGAATTCTATGTAAAAAAAAAAAAATCCTTATTATTATTGTTATTATTATTATTATTATTATTATTATTATTATTATTATTATTATTATTATTTTACTGTATATTATCCAAGTGTTATTTTTGTAGGGTCTATACATAGTTTTTATAAGGAAATTCCTGCAAATTTTTACCTCTAAGTATAATCAATTCAAATAAAATACATTTATTTATATTTTTCGCTATATTGGTGCGTGGTCATGCAATAATTAAGTTATAGTCAAGAAAAACTAAAGCCATTTTAATAAAGGTTTGGTAAGTGAAGGTTTCATCTCATTTTTAAATTTAATGACATAAAAACATAATATGGTGCATAGTGAAATAACATAATAAGAAAATATAATATATTGAAAATAAATGATGCAAATGTGATTATAGATTTAGATCGTGTTAGTGCTGTAACCTTGCTGATTCAACAACTTTACTTACAATTAGTACAGCTAATTTAGCCAATAATAACATCACTACTACTACAGAAGAAGAAGTAGAAAGGCTGGCCTGTGTGCTGTCAGCCCTGGATGACACTTGAAAGCTTGTGCAAGTTAAAAGCCCGGGAGACGGTTCAGAAAGGTTGATAACAAGCAGCAGTGCTCTTACATAATGAAGTGAGCAGAGTCTTTGATTCCTCCCACAGGCCCAGCCGCCTGCTGTGAGCAAAGGGAAGCAGGCCAGAGAGCAGGAAAGGTTGAAAAACGGAGAAGAGGGGGAAAAAAGATCTCCAACCAACCCTCTGCGACTCTGCTGCCACTAAGGTCTAACAAAACAATCGAATGCAACAGCTGTGGATGAATTATCTTTATGTTGTTTGAATGTCAGAATACCATGTTTGACTGCCCCTGCTTCCTGCTCTGGAAAGCCGCTGGATGGATTTGTAATAGATCGTTTTTGCACATCAGTTCACCATGAAGTCTTCTTCGTCAGTCAACTGATTCAGTGCATCCAGCATTTCCTTCCTCCATCTGAATCCAGAACCAAATAAACAAATCAAGGAGGAATAAATACATTTGATGTTGTTTGCTGGTTTGTTACAGCTGCCAAGGAGGTTATGTTTCTGGTTCCACAATGTTGACTCGTTTGTTTTCTGTTTTCCACAAGGATTACAGGAAAACTACTGGCCAGATACTCATGAAACTTGGTGGATGGGTGCTACATGGGTCATGGTACATCAGGTTTAGGGCAATTCATTATATCCCCTATATGTTTGGTCTGGATGGGCAGCCTTGTCTACCACTGGTAAATCCAAGAGGGCACTTAAGGGGTTATGGGGGCACAAATACCTACATTGATAGACCACCTGGACATAAAGAAGATGCAAGGATGAAGGGCTTTTGAAATTTTATGGCTCTCAGAGTATCAACTCTTGACTTAACCCACCAAATGTGCAGAACAAGTGCAGTTTCTGGCTTTTATCACTATGTGTGTGTGGCTCTGCTGCTAGTGTGAAAGTGCAACCTTGAATGAGGCTTGCAGACCACGTCCGCTGTTTCTGTTTGGAAATGTGTTTGTTTGAGTCCAAGCGTAAGTACACAAAATGACGCAAAAGAATGTCACTGAACCGCTTTTCATTCTCTGTCTGCCTGACTCACACTCTGGAAAACCATCAAAGCGGATGAAACCGTCGAGAAGAAAGCGAGAGAGAGGGAGAGAGCTATTTATTTTGTGTATGAGAGAAAAACCTCTTCCTTTTTTAGCCAAGTAGCACTCAGAGTGCCAGCAGGACCTTGGGCTGTTACTTGATATAATCAATGGCGAGGCGAAGCTGAATACACACTCTGTTACTCACAGATGGTAAAGCCAGATCTGTACAGCAGATTCAAAACAGGCAACCAAACACATGGAGCCTATTTTTTGTCATTGTCATACTACATTTACCAATACACAGCAGTTCAGACTACAAATCCACGAATAAATTGGATTTACAATATCTTGGTGTGATTTTGGTAGTGAATAAACAATTTGAGTTAAACCAGTCCATGTGTAGGCCATGACGAGATGAAAGCTTTTAATATATAATTTGCACAAGAACAATGTTGTGTGATCTATCTATCTATCTATCTATCTATCTATCTATCTATCTATCT
>JAOWBC010001714.1:4721262-4732172 GCA_028566105.1 Hypoplectrus providencianus
GTTTATATATATATATATATATATATATATATATATATATATATATACTCTATACCTCAATCAATTCCATACAAAATAAAGTTAATTGTTAATGATAAAAAATATATTCAAACATTGTTTCATATTCACTCCTTTTTTTATATTTTAACTACCTATTTCTATTTAAATAATCTATTTAAAAGTCAACGTCATTCCAATTGAAAGGAACAGTTTTTATGAAAAAATATCTGAAATATCTAAAATATACAACACAGTTAACACTTAACAATGCAGAATAAACACAATGATGCTCGGTTTAGATGAACCCAGAAACACAGAGGAATGCAAACAATAAAAATCAGATGACATGACATGAAAGTGCTGTGCAGGAGGTTGAGCGTGTAGTTTGTCCTTTAGGTTTACAGTTATTTATCGCTTTGGCTTGCTGCAAGAGACAGAAAAAGAAACCACGGCTGTGAGACTTGCAAGGTCACAAGGAAGCGTTTCACACCCGGACTCACATACGGTCACCTTTAGGTGCCATGAAAATAGAACCCCTTTTGTCTATCAAATACCAAATCTACATTGTTGGTACTGACTGAAGTAAACTACCAGTAAAGTATTCAATGTTGGCAAAATGCCACCGTTTCCTCTCATTTAAAGTTGTTTACAGCACCAGACAAAAGAAATCCTGACAGCTGAAGGCAATGCTGAAGCAAATGAACAACTTAAAATGACACGACAGAAAGACGGAAGAAAAGACTGGCTGCCATTTTTTTAAATTTTTTATTTTATTTTCATCATTGTTATAATTTAAGCAAAGGGCAACAAGTATAGTAAGTTACACACACTTCTTATAAATCCCTCAGAGGAATTATTTGACAATAATATTAGCAAGCATGAACACCTAACAATTTAACATCCCTGCTGCACATAAAAACTTGGTCACCGCAAAACCTCTTTGTTCTCAATATTAAGGTCGGATGGCAGATATTTTATCACTACATTATACCGTGTTGTTGCCTTTCATGGTTCCAGAATCCCCTTAATGTTTTATCATTGTTGTGACCACAATATAGTTTGCATTGTTTCTTATGTTTGGGCAGATTTTTTTTGTAGTTTGGGGTTGATTTCGAGCACCTTTCGGGCTGAAAAACATGAAACCAATCTGGCATCACTGCCATTAAAGGCTCATCCTTCTGTCTGTTACCTGCTTTTAGACATTTTTTCTCTAATTTTCTGTGTGGTGAAACACACTCGCACTATTAATAATGTACTAGTTGAGCTTGTCCCATATCACCAAGGAATGCCTTAAGATCCCCCAGGCAGAGCTGGAGGACGTGGCTGGGAATAAGCATGTCTAGGCTAAACCTGCCACCGCTGCAACCCAAATCCTGATAAAAATAGATCAGCAAAGGTGGATTCACAAGGTCCTGAACAGAAATATGTTGATCTCACACTGGCTTCACTGATCCCCTACAGGTACAGGGGTTGGGTGAAGGATGAGGGGTCAGAAATAACTCCTTTAGATACTGACCTCCTCATTTAGTCCATTTAAATCTCAGTGCCGCCCAGTACACATGGAAGCTTTTATTTGCCTGCCACTGACAGTGTACCTTTGTGTGAATATGTTGCAAGAATGTATTCATTTACTTTCTCATACTTATATGATATGTGTATACTATGATTTACCACTGTAATACATGTAGAGAATGGCACCTGATCGGGTGATCAGAATTTGCCACGACAAGGATCCAATAAGGACCTTAATTATTGCAATTTCAAATAATTATTCTCCATTTGGGCCAAATGACTACTTTATAACAACTCAATTATGGTCCGTCCACCCAGGGGGTACAGCCAACCATAAGAGTCTGCTTACAGATCTGTATTTGGTTCTACTGGTGCAGTTGGGCTCAGCTTCGTCAGTCAGACTGTTACAGTTTTGACTCTTTTCACTGTTTGACTTAGTTGTAGCAGTCATTTAGTAGTGAAAAAAGGGGGCAAAGCTGTCTTATAGTGGTCTGCTGTTTTCAATGCAAACTGGTTGATGGCAGTGATAGCAAACATAGTTTAATATAGGATTAGAAACTTTAAGAATGAATTATATAAAATATAAAATAGAGCAAGGAATGGAGCCGAAGTGGAAGTAAATTCCATTTCTTTTATCTTTGTACAGCATTACAGGTTTCAGGATGTTGCAAGAGAGGAGACCATACCATCTGCAACTACCCAGATATAACTGAAAAAGGAAAACAAAGATCTCCTCCAACGCAAACACAGTAATTCATAATACAAAGCCTAATGATCATGTTATATATTTCCAGTAGGACACTTTTCTGTGCAAGTGCAGATAAGAATTTCTGTACTATCTGAGTACTTCACATCCACCTGATGTCGACTGGCGGCCTTTGGAAACTAATAAATTAGTTTACTCTTCACCACACCAACCATCAGAATCAGGATCAGAAGAAGTAAGGGAGGGAAGGAAATTACTTTTGTTGCAGAGACTTGTCGTGCAAAAATATTCCGGAGTAAGAAGTAGGATTAAGAACCAAAGTCCATCACTGAATAGACTGCATTGGATTATATATGGACGATGATGAAAAAATTATGTTTAGAAAATGAAAGATGTTTATATTCAGTTAATCGTTTGGATAAAAGGATGCAGTTTCCTAGTGGTATGCTAACAACAATGCATGGACATAAATATGATTAACTTTTTTTTGTTTGAGCCATCCATGTCCAACCCACTCATCCGAAGAGACACTTTTTTATGTATTCCTTTGCTTCACCTTTTGCTTTAACTCTCCGTAGCCTCACTTCTGCATTTGCATCGTCCGTAATTATCACAGTCTGTGCAGAGCACCGTTGGCCAACACACGTCAGCATAGCGGTCCTCTCAGTGGGCTGATAACAGCCAACTGGTCGACTAGCAGGCAGATGATCCCTGATACTGCCAAAATGTAAGCAATACAGAGCAATATAAAGGAAAATAAGATTGGAAAAAGTGTGTCCCACTTTTCAAAATTTCTAAATAAAAAAAGGTTTAAGCTTCATTGTTTTCGTGGAACTTTTAGGGCAAAAAATATTTTTTCCCATTGCACATGTTTGACTGCCAATGTTTTGGGAAAATGAAAAGAGATTGAAGGATGATAAAAGTGCCAGAAATTATGAAAGAAGCTTTCAAAGATCACGTCTTTGATGTTGGTTTGATGATTTTGAGATGTTTGATGGTTTTGGTTGGAGGCAGCTTGCCCCAACTCATCACTACAACCCAGTCATCACATGTTTTTGTTACTGTTGCCTCGGGCAGCTTCACGCGCTTCTTCTCCCAAAAAGTTAGCAAACCTCAACAGTGATTAATCCTTTTTTTAGCGTGTATAACGTCACACAAGTCAAAATGCTTTTCTTCTTTGGCAGCATACATACTTTTGTATTGATACATACTTTCATGCTATATAATCAAACACTTGTCATACATTTTCCTCAAATCTGCAGAAAAGCATGTAATCCTCCCTTTAAAGTTGCGTCCAGAAAACACCAAAAGTGGTTATCACAATGTTTTTTGTTTTTTTTTTTACAGAGAAGAGTATCACTGATGTAAGACAGTCTCCATTTAACTGTTCAATTAGCCTCATGCTGAGGCCCACAGGCGCTATTTGGGGCCAGTACATTACATTTCATAGCAGCACGGAGGGTTTCCATCTCTTTTATCTCTCAGTCCTTTGCTGGAGTCGGTGTAGTGCATCAGAAGGATTCAGTGGAAGCAGCAGCTCAACATGATCCGCTGCGAAGAGCTCGGTAAATGTGAAATCATACACGGTAGAGCAATAACATTTTTGGCCGATTGTTACCGGGGCTTTACTACAGTGCAAGCTGTTTTGCTGTCTAAATAAAGTATGGGGGCTGACTCGGTTGTCCTGTGATTCCTAAATGTTTTATGAACATACTTTAGCACAAAGTCAAAGAGTTAGCCTGCAGGCCTCCCATTAGACATAGCTTGGAGAGAGGCGCCTCTCACCCAACTCTATTTACTTGCTTAGTTTCACTCTATTGCTGTATACCAGTGGAATCATTATCATGTTATTAGACACTCAAAATTTACACCCATAGCAAAATTAGGCACAATAGTTGTTTGTCTGTTGCATAACTTTAGACTTCACTGAATGCATAATACCTGTCCTCAGGCATTTATTGGTTTCTTATTCTGGGAAAGAGTGAAAAACAGTACATTTTTGTACTAATAGTTATTATGAATTAACAAAGAGATTTTTTTCCTGGAACACAGGGCAGTCTCACTCCCAGGCTGTCTGTTACGATGCCTGGTGTCTGAAGGCATGGCCACACATACAGGATGGATTAGAGTGACCATGGCCTCACTAGAATGCATAATCGTGTGTAATGTGGGCAGTGCATGGTTGCTATTGTAATCAACCACACACACTTGTTTGTTATTGGTTGAAGTTCACCAAAGTTGAACATGACATAATGCAAAGATACATTTGATTTGCCACTGGAAGAAAATGTTTTATTACCTGCACGGTAAACCGGCAACGGGAAGAGAATATTTGCAGATAGGTGACGAGGTTCCACCAAGACACCCTTTTGTTTCTGTTTTACCACTTTTTCAACCAATGCAAACCTAGCTCTAGTGCTGGGGGGAGCCATTGCTTGTTCGCAGTTCAATTGCTTGTGAAATGCGAGCACCAACTTCAAGCACTGTAACAACAATGTCCCGAAAGTCTCCTCCTCAGACAGCTGCTTTGGTTTCATCGTGAAGATGAAAAAAAAAATGAAAGTATCATCGATTTTGTTCATCTTGTTGTCCTTGACAGAAGCAGATGTGGTTTAAGACCATCAAAGAGTTGGTTTGCCTAGGAACCAGTTTTGCCATGGTTGGAATGGGATATATGACACATCAAGCCTTCCGTTGATTCCAATTTAAAATAAAACCATCAATATAAGACGTTTAGAATATTTGGTGTAATGTTAAGTGCAAATGTCCGTTTCAGGTGGGCTGCCGCAGTGGTGGTTGGGTAAAACAAAGCAAAAAACCTCAGTCTTTATTTGGCCACAAGCATTCAAGGCAATAGACGGAGATTAAGTGCAGAAGTAGTCGATTTGAATCCAAACACCGTTCTTTTATCCGAACTGTCATGCGGTTTATTTGGTTTAATTTAACCGTTTCCTTTTCAATTTCGGTATCTGCCGGGTTGTTATGAAGGCGTGCTGCTGAAACAGTTTGGAGCCCCCCTGTGGAGGCCCGTCCTAAACTTTAAAAACCTCTGTTCTATAGAAGCAAGCTGTGCAGGAAACCAGCGCTAAGTTTCAGTGCATCTCCACAGAGTTACAGTAAATGACTGGGAGGTAATGCGAGTAGCGGAACAAAGTCTTCCAGATGAGATTTATTAGGTAAAACGCTCCCTTTCTTTAACCCCCCACGTGTGTGTATGTGTGTGTGTATAAATATACTGCATGCTGCCTACTGAGAATTTCACCCAGCACCACACATGCATGAAGACACAGCTCTCTGTCTTTGTCCCACACGCACACACACACAGAAAGTAAACTTCCCAAGGTGTTCTATGAAAGAGGCTTGTGTTTTGACTTTATTTTCCACCACACTCGGTGAACTCAGTGAGCACAGGCCAGCACTCATGGAAACAAGTATGCCAGGAAGTTGAAGGAAAAAACTACCCAAACACCAGATCTTACAATATTCATTTATCCCTGTAGGATTATTATCTTCCCTCTTTTCCCCGTCCAAATGGACATCAAAGGTCAGCTCCAATAAAGCAAACCTGAAGCTAGGGAGGACAAAGTGTCTTACACTCAATGGTATGATTGGAAAGAGTTACATTAATACTAATATCTGCAACATCTTTTAGTGCTGCACCATTGCCACTTGGCCAGGATTATTTGGGGGAAGCTGAGTGGGATGTGATGGTGCAGTTGGAATAGAACACCCCTAAAATCAATTGTGGCCCCAGACTGAAGATGGAAACAGAGATTTGTCTCCAATATTTCTATTAGATGGTTGCTTGTAATTGTAACTCTGTCAGTGGGTAGTCCCAGTTGCTGCGTCAACACAGCTAAAGTTAGCTCACTTTTCAGTGGGTAAAGTTACAGTAGCTCAGTCAAACAGCAACATCCAAGTACCTGATAAAGGACCTTTTAACTTTGGATGATAAACAATGGCCAATTTCTCACAAAGTCAAGTGAGTGTGATGTTTGTTTATTTGCAGATATATCCAACATTTTGCTGAAAGGCAACAAGTTTGCAGCTCCTGTGTTGATCTCATAAGGCTGCAATCACAACTAATCAGGTGATTAGTGTTTGGTTGTGCAGCAGTGTGTTAGGGTGAGAGGTTTCAAACAAATGGGCCGTTTAAGTGGCACTGTCTCGTCTCAGACTGGTTACATAATTGGCCACCAAAATGTGAGACTGGGTCCTTTAGTTCAGAGGTTTTCGGAATGGTGAAAACAAAGAGCTGCCCTACAGCTTAAGTTGAAATACTACCTCAACATTCAGATAAATGGGAACACTGGCATTTTAGCAAAAGGGCAAAGACGAGTTATTTTTACAAGATGATTGCCGAACAAGTTTCTTTTTTAATAAAGTCTTCTATTGAATTGAGTCTTTCAGCTTTTGTCCTGAGGAGAAAACTGTACTTACTTGCAGTGTGTGATACATGACTGACACCTTGCCTGACAGACGTTAGTTTGTGTTAGAACATGCTAGGCGAAACCAGATGATGAAAGCCATTATGGGTTTAGTTAAAAGGTCTCCTGTTGCGTGTAGGTGTGTGCGCTTCTGCATATTTCTGCGTTATTGTGTGTGCTGCCTGTGCTTACAAACCATAAGTGTGTATGTTCCCCTGTAAGAGTTTGGTTAAAATGCCTCCTGCTGGGTGCACGTGTGTGTGTGATTGAATGTGTGTCACACATCTCTCCATCTGCACAACAGCAGACGCAGCGCTAGCAAACAGCGCTTTTTTTCTCCACCCCTCGCTGTGAATTCCTTACATTCACAAGACCTGAGGGCAAGTCGGAATGAGAGCGCTTGGCACAAATGTGTTATGGTTCCTCTGCTCTCCTGTGCATTTCAAACGTGTGTTTGTGCGTGCGTGTGCCCCTAATTCATGGCTTCTTTTCTCAAAGTGCTGTTAGAATGACTGTAAATAAGTATAATGTAGCCGCAGAGCTCCTATGTAGCCATAAATAACGTGTGGTAAAAGGTGGCAAGGGGGGGAGGGTGGTGAATGTATTGCTTTTTTTTATGGCTCCCATGTGCAGGCATATGCACGTATAGCTGTTAGCCAAGACACACACAAACATGCATACACACACATGATTACATAAGAGCGAGAGTGAGTGTTGAGGTAAGGGGTCCTTACTCTCACTGCAGCTACTTGACACACAGCAGGTACATGCTGACCAAATTAACCCTTCCTGCAACCCCCTAACATCCCACATTTCCAAGTATTCCTAAACACAACTTCTTTTGTCTCTTTCTTCCCCTGCCACCGCTGGTAAATTGATCAAAAGTGACATACACTGCAAGTGTACAAATAAACAAGGACATTTTCAAGTGTTTTCAAATGTTTAATCTCTAAACCTAATGCCTCTTAAGATACAGCTAACGTTTCTCTAACAGAAGTGCTATGTGACTGTACCAAGCTCTGAGGTCACAAATGGGGCCGGTCCCTATCAGTCCTGACAGCTAACAGGTTCAGTATGCTTTTAGCCCCATTAGCACTTTGATGGCCCACCAGCAGAGCCAGATGTTTTTTTCTCTTTTCTTTTAGAGGCTGTAGTGAGCTAAAATAAATTGATAAATGAGTTTTGTGGGTGCCCAAGAGTCCCCACTTTTCAGACATACCCGATTGTTTATCACATTCTGCTTGTTGCATTTGAGTATTTATGTGTATTCTATAAGTTTTGGAGTTGAATGCATCGGTAAAAATGGAAAACTGAGACTCCTGAAGATTCAATGAGAGACCATTTCATGAAACCTGACCGTACTGTAAAAACAAAAGAAAACAAACAAAAAAAAGGACCTGCTGTGACACCTCATGAAACCTTCTTTCAGATGACACTGACAATAAGTGGGTTTTTCAGCAGTTTCTGGAACACAAGTACTATTCATCCCATTAGTGTATATGCATAAATCTCCAAATTAATTTGACTCTGGGTGTCAGGGTAATTCATTTTGAGGACATCTCTGGACATCACAGAAATACATGTAAAAAGATGTAGTAATAGGTTTAGCATTTTTTCATTGTTTTTAGTGTAGATGATACCCTCAAACTTCTCATGTATAGCTCTTCAAAATGTTCAAAAGCGTCCAGAAATCTGGTCAGAGAAAACAGCAAGTCATGTTGATTTGTACATGGGATAATAGAGCAAACATTCAGATGGTCTCATATCAAAGGCATTCAGGGAAAAAACAAAAAAACAAAAAAAAACTTGAACTGAGAAAGAAAGAGGAGAGAAGATTATTAGCTTGAGAAAAAGATTAGATTCCTGATTTTTTTCACTCTTGGCCAATCAGTTTGTTAAGCAGTCGTGCTTTTTCAAAAGTTACATAAACTAATATATGCTGTCAGCTTAATTCCAACGTCAGAGAGGCTGCAGTGACGCTTTAAAAGTAGTGACTCTACCAAAATACGTAAATCAATTTATTCCGTGCTAACATGATGTCTAAGATTCCTTTCCATGCGTCATTGGTTTAATCAGGCTTGCGTATCAATGGCCCCTTAGGAACAATTATTTGTTACTCCAAATATTACATAAATGTGATAAGGCTTCTTTTTCTTTGGCCATTTGACAGTTTTAAATGACATATCAGGAGGAATGGTATTATAACCTTATTCTGTTTGCTGTCTAATTTCCACCATTACTTATTATTCTTCATCTTATGACAGTTTTTATGATGTATATAGAGATCCTTATCTTTTTGATGAGCGTCATATGTTGATGCATAAACTCACAGTTTGGCAAAAAAAAAGCAGGTGAGGTGTTATCTCCATTAAATGTTGTGAGTTATTAGTGGAAACTATGTGCCCCTCCCCTCTCCACTCTGCTGCATTCATCACCATAGCAACCAGCCAGCATGAGGGAGACAGCTGCTGAAGGCCTGGGTTATCATGACCTCAAGTATGTGAAAAGACCCATAAAGTCAGTAAATCTTGGTAAATTCTGTTGGTTATCAATTGACACTGTGTGGCCCTCCTTCCTCGTCAAAAAAACGACTGCAATTACTTATTAACTTATTATTGTATAATTTGGATGAGACAAATAAGGACAGCCCAACACCAGTGTCTTGCATTTAATTGGAAGCTATTCAGCCATCCATAAAAAAGTTTAATCCTTCCCCCCGATAGGTTTTGCAAGAAAAAATGTATGGACATTGAATTGGATAAATTAGTTTGTGAAAATTTTAATTTTTAACACACACACGCTAAAAGGTGCAGATGTTAATGTGCTTTTTTTTTTTTTTTTTTTTTAAATATATATTAAAGAGTTGACGTATGTCTTTCTGCTGTGCCAGTGAATACAACAATGGAAATAATAATACTATATTGGCTAGCTGACAACATGTCTGTATGAATATCTGTTTGATTATGAACACTCAATCTACGCACGACAGCCTTCAAAACTAGAACACACACATATAAACAAACACCCACTGCTCTCAGGTAGCAGAATGTGTGTCTTGCAGTTGCTTTTGAGAAAAGATTGTGGTCATCATGGGATCCCCTCAGGGGGTGTGACTCATTAGATTAACACATGATGAAGCCAAGACTAACAATAACATTTTACATCAAAGCCTGTTTAGTGTTCACTAGATCGCCATGCACTACTTTGGTCCATCAGTCAGAAGATATCATCTATGTCTCCAGTGCAACTCCCCCACATGGTCTTTCACTTGAATTTTTGATACCACACAATAAACAGAAGTGTAAAATTAAGAGTTTCATCTTTCAGAAAGCTGTCAATGTGTTAAGCAGCTGTTGTCAGCTTCATAGCATGAGCAATGAATTTCAACAGTAGCATGAAAACTCAACAGAAACTTCTTCATCCAGCCCTGCAGCCTAACAGGCCTCTGTCACAGAGGACATTAGAACATGTAACAGGAGGAAGATATACAGGTGTATATGGTTCCAGGGTGCTTAGTTATACATTTTCACACAACCATGGTTTAAAGGATATTTAAATAGAAGAGGTTAATCCCTAACATCTGGGCTTTTACCACAATGACAAGTGAAATTGTTAGGAGAAAAGCATATGTGTGTCTCTGCTATCTGTATGCCAGGATGCCAGAAAACCAGGTAGGGAGCTGGCGTCGTTTGTAGTTGGAGACAGAAGACTGAGGCTAACACTGGGGCAGAAATGAGGGAGGCAGCTCAGAAAGAGGCAGAGTCCGCAGCAGAAGATCAGACCTGGAAAACATGCTGGATTGTCCTGCATGTCTCCGAGAACCATCCGGAACTGAGGAGCAGGCAGCCAGGGTTAAAGTACTGCCAGGGCTCATCAGTGCAGCTGAGCCCACAGGTGAGGGGGTGGAGCTAATGAGGGGGCGTGGCCTGTCAGGTGTGCAGCAGAGGCAGTCAGTGGAAAATATATTACTTATATATTACTTGATTTATATTTGTTTATATTATAACACACTTATTTTGTTTGGGGTTTTGGATTGAGATTTTGTTTGAGTGGTTTTCCTTTTATAGATATTTAATGAGCATTTATAAAAGGTGTCTGAGGCTAAACATTTCCATCCAGTCAGAGCTCTTCTGTAGTTGTTACACACATGGTTAAAACAAAGGACTTGAACTTGTTTGTGCTTCCCCTAACAATCTGCTATGGCAAGTTTAAGTTCCAACCTTTAACATTATTTCACATTCACAGCTGCCAATTAGCTCTGAGCT
>JAOWBC010001714.1:4828754-4840427 GCA_028566105.1 Hypoplectrus providencianus
GGTTAAGCTAAACTTCAATGCCAAAGAAGCTTTAGGGAGTACAATTAGCTGACTGGCAAGCTTGGACAGCAACCACATTATTATTACTCTCAGTTGGAAATGGCCTGTCTCAGATACATCAATAGCTATTTCTTGCTCACAGTAACTTATATGTTGTTTAGTTACCTTGACAGATTCAGCTATACCGTAGATCTCTTCTGAAGTGTCACAGGTGGTGGTGACCAACTGGCACTGCACATTTCAGGACCACCTGGAACACTTTAGAGGAGGGAAAAGCTGCAGATGACACTGTCAAGGTAAGCAGACAGGAACACTGGCCTGTCACTAAGGAGCAATTCACTAACAAAGTATTAGAATATATCCTCTACATCCTTGCTCACTGGTCAGTTACGCAGCCAATTTGAGTTCTGCTTAAGTTTTAGAAAGGTTGACAAACAATATCTTACAAATCCATGCAAATACAACACACAGCATGAGGTCTAGGTCATTAAACACGCCCATATCTATGTAATAAATCAAGTATTTCCTTATGACAAAAAAGTATTCAGAAAAAACACCAATGGTCCAATGTGTTACTTTTTTTCCATGCCCATCCTATCTTTCATTTGCATTTTCCATGCTCAGATTTGAACATTTTAATATTTTTTCCCATTTCTCAGTACACTGTTTACAGAGGCTTATGCATTGTGGAATCTACAGTCATAAAATGTGTACATTACAAAAGCCATGTGAAATTGCTAATCAAGCCCATAGGTGAGTATGCAAGTGGGGCTGCTGCACTTTCTGGTAGACCCAGCGTAATCTTGGAGAATAATGTTGGAATGTGTGATAATCAAGTGTCATCAGCACGCATACAATGCCAATGTAAAGTTAACGGGGATTCTTTTTCGTGCTCAGCATGTAGATTCCCTGGTTTAACAATATAAGTCAGTGACAGTGTTGTGGAGTTTAGGTGGCGGATGTCCCATTCAGGCCAGGAGGGAGGGGAGGTCTACGAGTCGAATAAATGGCAGACTTTCACCCAGGAGAATGTGGTTTGTGTACCATGTGTTAACAAAAGTAAATTACTTTTTGTATAACTTCCGTGGCTCAGAACACCCTCATAACAACTTCACCTCTGGCATTTATTTACATTTCTGTACTTTTTTAAACTGTCTTTTTTGACACCTTACCAGACGTTTTTTTTTGTTTTTGTTTTTTTTCTTACCTAAACCTTGGTCAGTGGTCAGTTTTGTAGAATAAATTCACAGTCTTTCTAGCAACCACGAACTGAGGTGTGTTTACAATGACCTGTTTGCTATTTTTAAAATGTTCTACTGTTTCACAAAAAGGATGTGAGATAAAATTAACTTTCACACACTATGTGCCACCAGCAAAGAATTCGGTGTTAGGATGTGATCATTCCATGTGGTTTTGTGAGATCCGGTTGGGCAGGCCGGTTGGCAGTTATCAGTTCCATTGCATGGGGATCTATAGCACGTATTTAAGGAGGCATCCTCTTCCAGTTGTCAAATTTCGAGGGCGGAATGTGAATGTGTAGGTGGATTTGTCTACATGTTTCATCTCCTTGTTTCCACCCACACTATCAAATTCCCAAACCCTAACCAGTAGAGTAGGGTCTGTGTCCCATGTGATTGAATTGCTTGAATGACAGCGATCCAATTTTTATGTGACCATCCTTTAGTGTCTTTGAATGCATTTTTTTATTCACTGAGCTAGCCGGCATATGTCCCCTTCATAGACAGATAGCCCTGGAGAAAAGTTATTGAAGCAAACCATGATCCAATGTTAACTTGACTCCTGAAAGTGATTCCAACAACCCTGCTGCATGACAGAAGACATTTACCAACAATTACACAGCCACAGATGTATATGCTCTATATCAAACTGAAGCATTGTATCCCTGCACCCTGTATGACAAGCTCTAAAGTATTAAGGCAGACATGGGGCAATCTTCGTCTTTGAAATGAAACAGGTTCATATCTGGCTCATGACTTTTCTGACCTCACATCTCTCTGTCTCACAGCTTTCCTTTTACCCTGCAGAATACAGTGTGTTATCTAACAGTGCACAGATACAATAAAAGAAGAGGGTTGTGCTAGCAGAGAATGCATATCCCCGCTCTTATTATGTGAAAAAAAAAACATTGATTTCTTCAATCCATATATAACAGACCATAAAATATAAGCACATTCTGTATCTGTCTGTCAAGATCCATATAATGACATCCTACACAGCTACGTACTGTCGAAGTCAGACCGTTGATTTTGTGAAACATAAAAAACTCATTACTACCTCAGTAATATCAGTTCAGTGCGCAATGATGCTGCAGGCTGATCTGACCTTTCATACTCTGATCTAACAATATAATAGACGAGGCTATTTCAACTTGGTGAGTCTATACACACTGCATCGGTGAGATGACTCATATAGTGTTGTTTTCCACAGCAGCCTTCAATAAATATGGAACAAGACACGGAGGGGGACTCATTTGATTCTCACTTTGCCGGTCTCATTAAATTATTTATGTGCATAATTTCTATTATGAATATGATTCAACAACCTGAAAAAAAAACATGGCAAAAATGCCTCTTTGATACAGAAAACAGGATGTAAGCAGGTTGGGGGACTTACGAGAGGGTCCTCTCAAGTCGTCCTCCCGTGGAGCCGATGATTTCTCCAAGGGTACAGAAAGTCTGGCCAAGAAAGTCCTGAGGGGGGAAAAAGAGAGACGGGAGAGAATTAATTGCACGGCAAGGCCAAGAAACAAGCCAACAGAGAAGTCCCATAAATACGACCCACAGAGGACTAAAAGTGAAACTAAGAAGCATATGTTGTTTTGTTTTTTTTTGTTTGTTTTTTAATTTTCTGCCATACATATAATATTACAGTGTTGGATGCCCATATCAAGCATGGCCCAAGATCTAAATAATGTGTTGAATGTGTAAAAAATATAGGATGATATCCTTCATTGTGTGCTTTTCAGATAATATTTTAATTGGTGAATTTTCACAGTGAATACTGATGAAATGTTTCAGTCATCTTATTTCTGCATGTTGTTACATGCCAAAGTCAGGTAAACTTGTATTCTTGGTTGCCATTGTTATTAATTTCTCTCAAAGTCTGGATGACATAACCGCTGAAACAGGCGTGTGTAGATTTGTGTAGGTGTGTCCCAACTGCAGAGGTGCTGGTACAGCATGTATGAACCTGGAATGAACCCCCTTTAAAAAGACTAGCAAACAGGGTTGTTTAATGTCAGTGGCTGGATAAAAATCCTGTCCTTCCATGCAAAATTGAATTCTGATGTTTCTCTGGGGCTAAAATAATGTTTTAGCAGTCTGTGTTAGCCACAAATGAGAATTCCTCCATTTAGACCTCATAATTTTTTATTCAAATCAATCAAGTATTGGCTGTTCTAAACACATTACATGGGGATATCAAACTTATGTTATGTTCAGGCACTAAAGCAGCTTGGTAAAGGTTAGGGAAGAGGAACATAGTATGTCTACTTCCACACACACTACTAATGGGCACTGGAACTAAACTGGACATGAACCAGTAGTATGACAGTAACACTGTAATATCTATGCACTGTTCTTGAGAAAAGCCAGCCCAGTAACTTACATTAAATCACAGTTAGAAGAGATTTCTTGATGGCCAGGATGGGCAGGAGAAGCTAATGAGCAGCAAATGAACCTGCTTCAATATTCCTATGTGCACCGGACTACTGCTTTAATAAAAACTTGACGAAAATAAGAATGTATTTTTACAACCAGTGTCCACTAATCTCTATGACACCACAGTGTGCTCAGATTGGTATAGATTCCCATTTATTTTACTTTTTCTCAACATAAGCTTTTTAGTTAGCACAGGGGAACCACCTCATTAAAATATATGAACATTAAACTAATTTCTCTACACATTTCTGGGCCTTGTGTGATTTCATAAACAGGGTTACAGTTGAAGACTATAGGCTCAATAGCAATTATGAAAGACCCTCAAATCAATAGGGATAGTGATAATGTTATTAAAGTTATTAAATTTCCATTAAAGTTTAATCTCATTTTTATTGAGGTGTCACTTTAAATTAAACTCTAAATGTAGGGTTTAATTCCACCCTTTTATTATAAGCATGCATCAACCCAACTAGGTCATAGCCAGGAAGTCCTGTAAGGGCGCAATATTCACATTCTTGTTGACTGATTATTTTTAAAATCCCCAGAAAAAAAAACAGTTTTCCTCTTCAATCAGCGTTTTCATTGAATAACAGAGTTTGAAGTTTACAACCAGACTGCACACTACAATGAAAAAACATATGGGAACATAAAAAGGCAGAGAGATGACACGACATAATAAAAACTCCTGCACAGCAACAAGGGCACAGCACTATGTGTTGATGTTTGTCGTGTGTGGGCGGGCAAGTGTAGGTGCGAGTCCCACAAACTGAATGTGTGTGTGTAGTTGCTGTAAATGTCCTGACATGCACAATCTGCCGTCTCAAACAACAACAGCTGCTTTCACTTTGAAGTTGAGTTCTGAAAGTTGCTTTACCTGAGCGAGTGATAAATGTAGACAGACAAAATGAAGAACAAGACTATGTGGGAAGCTTTCCGTGGTGAGATCTGTTGGTGTTTGTCCTTGATGAAATTAGATGAAAGCATGGGAGAAAAATACAACAAAATTAAAGTGGATGACACACGGAAAAGTCTCTTCTGGCCATACTAAAACATACTGGAAAATAAAGAGTGGAATGACTGAAGTATGTTATCTCAAGTAGCAGGACTAAAGAGGATAACACAATCTGAATATGCCACTCACCTTCTGCTCTCACACGTGAGTTGATTTGTGAAGAAGGAGAAAAAAAGGCTTAGTCACAAGATACACGTACCCAGTGGATTTATTCATGCTAAATCATCATCAGCGGCTGACCTCATTCACTGTAAATTAGCTTTAACACGGTGAGTAATGCTGAATACAATGCGATACATTTGAGCGCTGATGGAAGTTGTCAGCTCTGAGTCAAAACTGTCATTTGAATTTGACATACTGTACTCACATGTTTGGATATGTTGCAGCTTCTGGAGTCCACATTGTACCTGCAAGAAGATTTAAAGAGATAAAGCATTTAAAGAGATTTGAGGTTGTTGTTTGTCTTAGAAAAATAAAGTTGTTTAACATCTCCTCGTTTCATTTTCAGTGGCACATTACCTAGTAAAATTATGACCCTAGTAATGCTGTTACATCCAAAACGAAGATCAGTGTATTTGTTAACATAGGTAATAGGAAGCAGTGAGGTCAACTGAAATCATTTTCACACTAGCTTTAGTGACTTTTCTGACCCTCTTATCAAGCAAATCTATTCATAAAATTTCTTCTTTCCCATGCATGTACTCAGAGTAATCACAGTTTGCACAGGCAGTCAGCTGGCAGAACAACAAAGCTTTGTGCAAATGATCCCAAACCCCAACCCATTTCTTTGCTAATGTTGTTCTCTCAAATGTACCTCACTTTGGATAATAGTGTCTGCTGTGAAGTTAAACTGTAATATTGTAACTACAAGGAAATTACTACTATGGGGTCTAACATTATCACATATAAACACAAGAAAATATGCAGAGATACAATACACTCTTAACCTTGTTATAATGTCCAATTTATACACTACAAGAGTGTTTAGCAGACACAGAATGCAGAAATATTCCTGTAAAAAAAAAGTATTTGAAATGAATGAGGAAAACTGCATGGTGTTTTCCCTGACCTGTCTGACATTGGCATACGTTGGGCGTGTATGTAAAGGTGTGACTCTTGGATTATCATAGAAAGCAGTTTGATTCAGATATCGTCAGTGGGCAAAGGTGTATCCATCCTTAATATTACAACTCTGCCTTCACTTTGCCATTACTTTTCAATTTGCTGTGTTTCTGGTCACACCCTAGCTGACACTATAATTGGTGTCTTCTTAAATAAAAACTCAGGGAGCCCTGCTAAATTACCCCCCTATTTACAGAAGCACTGGCCTTTTAGAGAGCTAGAATGAGTTAGCTAAATTGGCTAATAGAGCCACTAGGCTAATAGAGCAACCATAGGAAATGTAGCTTTCTCATTTATCTTCTCAAACTCAATAAGCATTTGAATTGGTTTTTGGTAAGAAGTATGAAATAAGGTCTGTTGTTAACACAGGCTTAATAGATGTTTGTGTTGTGTTGTATGAAAATATTAGCAGACATGTTGACATGTGGATTTTGAAGTTTTTCTGGTTCTCTAAATAGCGTGTGCTAACAAGTGGCTAAATAAAGTGTTTTTCACACACTGGACACAGACAGGAAGTGTCTTATTAGTCCATCTTACAGCCTCTTATCATTTTCCAGGGATCTTGTAAACTCTTGTAGATTAACCATTGTGTAAAAATCTAATTTTTTGGCTGGTTAGCTTGTTGGAAGATGTCTTGAGGATAACTGCTATGGCATTTTAGCCATGCGGCTGTGATATAGTTCACAATAGCTAACGTTAGCTCATTAACTTCATTGGGTGAATTAACGCTTCAATATTTAAGAAGTGGTGTTCATTTGTGAAGATTATCCTGCAGAACAAAACATGTAAGCATCAGAAATATGAGCCTATTTTCTGCAATGATCCAAAAGCCAATGCAAAACCCCCAAAGGTAAATTCTACATGGATCCCTGATGCTACTTCCGGGCTGGCCTACAAAGATTAGACAGTACTGAGCCAGAGAGGGGGTACCAATTTTGAATGTTGTGTCTTAGACTGCTTGCTTTTAAATTTTGTATTGTGCAGGTTTGCAGAAAAAGACATATAGACATATTTCACAAGATTCACAAAAGTTCTTTACCCAGCACTGGTGATGATCAAGCATCTTCCATATTTCTATTGTTTAGGAAACTAAATTACTGAAAACTCCAGTATCAACAGAGTATATGAAAGAGCTGCTATCTTGAAATGTGGTAACTGGGTTATTTCACAAATTTATTATTCAGGGACTGAAAATAGGAAATTACCTTCCAAAGCAGGATGGATTCTCGGAGGTTTAAATGATGTACAACACCAGCATCATAGTATAATCACAAACAACATCCGTGTCCCATTTTCATGTTCAACCTGTATCCAAGCATCTGCCCTACAGGCCCTGCTAAGCATTAAAAGCACATTTCTGTGTCTGATTAAAGCTACAGAGGCATGTAAGTGATCCCTCCCAGTTATTGATTAGGGATAGCAGGTAAGTGCAGTGAACAGAATAGCCAAGCGGGTATACACACATTGATTAAATCAGTGGGGCTATCAAGCAACCTTGGGGAGTGACCCTTTTTAAAGCTCTCCTTCTCTGATTGGACATCCCAGTATTTAATCTGTGCAGTGATTAGCCAGTTCATTTATCCTAACCAGACAGGAGTAGCTTTTTCACTAAAGTGAAGCACTGCAGAGAGAGAAATTCAAATGTAATCAAAAGCATTGCTATTTTTAGTTACTCTGGAACCAAACTGAATTTCTGTATAGCAGAATAAATCCATTCGAGAAAAATGTTATAAAATGCTGTCTACTTACACATCAAACCTTAGATTTTGTTTTTCTTCAAAGAAGAAATCCAAGACGAATTTCCTGACGAAATCTGGATTTCGAGTGTTATCGATTACCTCTGTCCTGCCAAACTACAAAAAAAAGAAAGAAAATGATGATTGGTGGTAATGGTAGCATTGATTTAAAAGTCAATACATGTTTTTAAGGTCACACCAGGAAAAAGACGCCACAGAAACAAGGAATAACATGCATAAGATTCAGCAGCAACATGTATTACCATCGTAACATTTCACACAGGACTGGCATTCATAAAATAAATGACCACACTGCATCACGCTGAGCTTCATTGTGCTCTGTGCTGAATCTCCAGAGAAATTAGTACAGCATTCCAGACCAAACTCATGGGAGCCCACGAGGTCCCAGGTTCTGGCTTCCCTACTGGGCTAAGCCGCCTCTCCATCTCCCTGACAATCACACCGGTAATCCTCCCGGTGGACTGCTGGCCTCTCCTCCACGGCCTGGCCCTGACAGCACCATGTAATGAGCTATTGATCTTGGCACTGCCTCACCACAGCCTCAATACCTCGATTCATGTCTTTAGTGCCCAGCGCACATAATCCGTCCTATCAGCTGCGTCCCCAGACTAGCCATTACCAAGGCCACACAGAGGAGTGTAGTGGACCTCAGTACCTACCTGCCCTATCGACCCAAAGGGAAAATCCCATGATATTTCCTTGTTGTGTTTCTATTTTGGGGGGCTGGAGGACCATGGTTTATAATCCCACTCAGGCGTGATTGGTTAATAGGTGCTGGGCTGTGCCTGAGGGTTAAGGAATTGCTTTGTAACTATGAGAGATGTGTTTTGCTGTCCTAGAGCAGAGAAGTGAAAAGACAATTGTTTTCAGCATAGGCTATTAAATAGGACTATCATTTGGGTCTGTTATAAATATGTAAAAGTGCATGTCAGTGGAGACCGGCGGACTGTTTACTCCCACGATTTGGGTAGAGGTCAGCCGAATGCCGAATTCAATGCAATTTCATGTGTCATAATTGACCAAGGGTAACCCTGAAATGTAAGAGAAAAGACAATGTAATCACACAGACAGAGTTGTCTGAAGTCCTTCATGGGCAACCACAGATGATTTGTTAGAGCCTTAACGTGGAGGATGATATCCATTGGCTGAAAAAAGTAGAACCTCCTGTGATCAGAAAACAATTTAGTCCACAGCAGCAGGAACATCAAATGGCCAAAATAGAACCATGAAATAGATCAAATCTTCCACTAAAAGAGAGAAAAATGAAGCACTCCACAATGAAAGGTGAAAGATGGACTAGTTGGAGACATATAACATCTTTGGGATATCAGGATTTGACAAAACCAATGTCATATACACATACTAATTTTTGCTTATTCAGATGCACAACCTGTCTCTCAAAGGATAGATTTAATTTCATATCATATAATGAGTCTTGCCATCATGCAAAACATTATGTCAAATGAAAACAAAGGATCTGGCAGGTTCCATTTAAGCACAATTATGCGCTCATAGTGTGTATGGCTGACAGCGAGATGTTTACTCTGCTGATTGCAGTGCAATTCATGCCGTGTTTTTGATTAAGCCCTGCCACATGGAATAAAGAAGGTGTGCGGTTTCTCGAAGTTAGAGGATCAACGGTGGCAAAGCCCTTACTGACACATCAGTGTTGACTTTGATTTTGCAAATGGGTAAATACACCGTCTAAAGACTGAATGTCATAGGCAAATAGGATGAGGGAAAGTGGAGCTGGATATGATATGGAAATGTGTGTGTGCCAGGGAAAATAGAAAAAGGCTAACATTCAAATAGGCAGTAATGAATGGAAAGTCACATAACCCTGCTGTAAAAAAGGACTGACAAAGGGTGAGACAACATAAAGTCGTGAGAAGCCGACAGTGCACATTTAATAAAACCAAAAGGGAATTTCCCCTTTTTTGCCATTATATCAATTCCTTTGGTCTAACAGGAGATCCATTTTATTCATTTATTCCCTAACCTTTACCATTAATTCATCAGCACGTCAGCCACATGAAGTTTTTTTTTTTTCTCTACGTGAGTCAATTCCAGACAGTGGTTACACTTCTGTGAGCAAGTGAAGAGGTCGACACTTTCAATTTTCTACAACAATAGTGTTGTGGTTTGCAGTGAGTTGCCTCTGGACTTCATCTCCATAACCCCCTCTTTTAGACGTGATGGAGAGTCACTAGCATCAGGATAAATGTAAGTGAACCAATTTAGCATTCCTGAAGGGAAACACTGGTATATGGCAGTCACTTGGATGGATTATTGAACCGGCCTATGTGCAGGCCCAGGGGCCTAAACTGTCAAAAGGCCCCTCTGTCTTTGATTACAAAGTATCACTCAAACAGACATGTACCAACAAACAAGAGACTGAAAATGGCAACAAAGAAACATAAAAAAAGACTATAAAAAGACTTAAACAACTCCAAAGATCAGCAAAAGACCTTGCAAAACAACTACAAAGACACTCACAATGACAGCAAAGAGACACAAAACCACCACAAGAGTACACAAAACAACCACAAGCAGACACAAAAAGACAATAAGGACTAGACAAAAGCAATCAACAACACAAACACTAAACTATTACACAGCACAAATAAATGGGACATCACTCAACTATAAAGTGTTGCTTTTTGTAGGAAAAGGGGCGGGGTCTGTGGGGGCCCATTGTCTCATTATCACCCCATGCACAGGTAGACACAAACGCTGGATGTGGATATTAGAGAGCAAAGGGTTGCTTAACTTACCTCCCTCCATTCTTTGGTTCCCACAGCCTGCAAATACAACACGACGACTTGAAGGGGAGATGAGGAGGACAGGCCAGGGCAAGCGTGAGGAAAAGACGAACAAAGAAAGGAGCTATATTAGACTTAGACTGATGGTTTGCATATGTTGGCACCTGCAGCATCTGACAGATATTATGTCAGTTAGGTAAGAAAATCAATATGATCCACGTCCATTTTCATTAGATCCGGCGTAGCTAAATGCAAAGTCAATAATTCCTTAATAAAAGCTATTATCTCGTTGTTAGAATGAGAGACTCATGACATTTAACCCCTTAGGATTCTGACTGACTTTCAGAAGCTGATATTAACACTAAAGACAAGTTTTCGGTGTCATTTGAAACTCTTAAACCAAAGGAATGATTTATTAATCTATTTGCACCAGTACCATCTCCTGGTATTTAAGGAAAGAGGAGAGAATATGCATGTAAGTTTTGCTAAATCTTATAAAAAGGAATAGGCCTTTTGACTTCTGACCTCAAAATATCGAATCGTACAATTAAGATTGCTTGTGAAACAAATGTTTCCATGTAGTTAATTTTTTTGTGTGAATTTCTTTCTTTTTTTCATGTAACATGGGTATTTAATGTAACTTATTGTAGTGACATAATGCTCATAACCACTTGAATTCTGGCATTCATGTTCATTAATTAACTTGTTTATCTTTTATGAATGATTATGTGCCCTAAGCCTACATCAGTGGATTTGTAGCATAAATTTAATGATAGTGCAGATTTTTTTACAACCACAAACCATCGATGTTTGTATCATGACGTGTGTGTTATTTTTAAGATTGCTCAGTACTGCAAGCTGCTTTTGACAAATGCTCATATGTGCTGCAGTGGGTGGTACTAAAAGATGGTCTATTCTGTCATTTAGTTTGGAGATCTTGCCTCCATTGGGAGTGAAGATCATCAGGTTGTGTTAATGAAAACAAATTCTTTTTCAGGAAAAAAGCTGTTGATTTTTCACAGTCCCTTTTAATCAAATACCAATGCTCTGAAAGAGCCCTCCGCATCTGAAACAGATATGCTTTTCGATATGCATATGATGAATTGGAATCTCACCTAATTCCAATGAAAACCCAAATGTGGCAATATTAGATGCTGAAAGCAACTGCTCTGGGACTCAAGTGACAGTTATAGTTTATTTCAACACAAACTACGACCTTTTACATTTGTTAGAATTCACAATGCATAGAGGTACCCAGTATATTCAAAATAGATACCAAGGGCTGCTGACCAAACACCATATGTTTAGGCCTCCTACTGACCACCATTCATTCATTCATT
>JAOWBC010001714.1:4840968-4859893 GCA_028566105.1 Hypoplectrus providencianus
AGGAAACCAGAGTACCCGGAGTAAACCCACGCACCCACGGGGAGAACCTGCAAACTCCATACAGAAGTGCCCGGCCCGGATTCAAACCCGCGACCCCCGGCACCAAGCACTCTTGCTGTAAGGCATGAGTGCTAACCACTGCGCCACCGTGGGGCCCCCTACTGACCACCATCATTACCCAACTCCTTTCTATGATAATAAGGCTCTCCGAAATCTTACCGAGCCTAATCAAAACAATGTCTCATCAGAAAAAAATGTATTTTTCAACAGTATTGTTTGAGTGTTTTAAGGCACATAATGTCACCCTGTCATGAGTGGTGTCAGATGAGAACACACTGTTATCTGTCATTTTTAAGAGCAGTTTTAAATAGTATTCTTGCAATTGCCAGCAAGTAAAGGCTCAAGGATGGGTTCAAAGATGAAACCATTATTTGTTGTTTACAGAGTCTGTCTGTTGTTTGTTCAGTTCTAGATGAAGTCTTAGGAGAATGTTTGCTTTGACTCCAACTGCGTAAATATGCAATAAAGCAGCGGCAGCATAATTAAAAACCACAAATTCATCGTATTGTCATGTTTGGATCGTGCATATATAAGGTCCCACATATGAAAACAAACAACAGTCACTAAAGACCCTTATGGGATGTATTAATAATTGACCGAGTGTTGTTGTTTGTGTCTAGATGGGCACCATCAGCCCCTGTGTGCTTCTGTTAAGTTTGGACATTAGCTCTAATGAACTTCAGACTGTCTGAACCGGCAGACAATTAAAACCACATTTTCCCTCCTAATGAGCAATTAACTGAGGGGAGATAACAGTGAAAGGGCAGCAGGCAGCAAACCTTTTGGGCATTGCGTCTTTAGAAGAAAACAATCTTTTCTTTGTCAGATTGTTAACCATACGGGAAGCGTACAGTGCTGCTTAAAAGGGTATTACAAGTTAATCAGTTTGTGAAAAACATGCTCTCCTTCAATTAGATTACAGAACAGAAAGCAATAAAGCCAAACACACTCCAGGGATTAAATCTGCTCGTATTGAAGCCATGGCCCAATGCTCTCTCTGGCTTAGCAACTGAAATAATGTAGAGAGTATGTCTCTTTATCAGACATCAAAGTCACAGGACCTTGATGTTTCCCCAAGGTTGCAGAGTATGAGCGCCACAGCCCGACAGTGGGCTCAGACTAATCTGCGTCGAGGCTACATCAGTGTCGGCCGTGTCCTGAGAATCTGACTGATTGCCTGCCTTATGGAAAGTGACTGAGAAAGGAAAGAGCCCATCTGGTCAGCCACGGAGCGGCCAAATCACAAGGCAATTCGTTGTCTCTCGGATCCTTACTCCAACTACAACTCCTGACAATAGTCTGGCTGCGGGATGGGTACCCAGGTGACTCTGAGCTTCAATGAATTGGAATTGAGCACAAATGTTGTTAAGTTCTCATGTGTATCCACAATAGGATACAGTGAAGAGAGTTCTGCAGTTGCATTGAAAAATATGTTGAGCCAACATCTTCACAATAACCAGATTGTTTTTTACATCCAGCCACTTTAGTTAAGTTGTCTATGAAAGCTACTAAAAAGCTAAATCATCAATAGACTTACAGGCCCTATAAATGGTTCCCAGATTACATGTAACACCATGTTTTTGTTGCTTCAAAAAAAATAGACTTAAAATTTTAAGAAAAAAAGTTTAATTAAGTCGATAGATTGGCTCACATCCCATCAGCTAACACGGAAAGGAAAGGATGCAGACCTACAAAATCACCTTCTTCTCATCTGCATTTAAACATAACATCTTGACTTGATAATCCTAGACTGCAGCAAAGTATAAATCGCACCTTTCTTTGAGATTCACCTTCTGTCTGCAGTCTAACTTGGAGTTAAATTAAATAAGGTCAACAGAGGCAATGGAAATTATGTTTTTAATGATTGGAAAGATCTGATAATTTCTATGCATTAATGTGGTCCTGAGAGGCACTTCTGTTAAATAGGAAAATGGTGCAGCAACTAAAACTACTTAAAACTACTATGTTTGCAACTCCTTGACAGAAATTACTCCACTGCAATGCAGTTTCTACAAGCAAACTTTTAAACAGTTTGCTACAAGATGTAAAACATATGGAATCTACATCATGAATGCAAACACAATAAGAGCTTTTCAGTTCCCTCTGGGATAAAAATCCTGTCCCACCAGTGTGATGAGCGTAATTGAATATGGCAGAATGTACTTTCGGACTGATCCAGCTAATGCCGAGTGAGCTGACAGCAACAGTAACCTGGGCGAAGGGTTGTTTCAACTGGGGATTTCTTGCTGCCTGCCTCTCGGATTTCACTGCAGGAGAATATAATCAGGGGGTAGGCAGACAGACAGGATGCCACAGGCTTACCTACAGGCTGGGGGCACAAGCCACTCGCTGTGAGGTGAACAGAGAGGGGAACATGTGGCAGGAGTGTGCGGCTGGGAAGAGAAGACTGAAGGACAAAAAAGGAATATTTAACTGGAGGACAGGGGGAAGGTGGAATGAGGATAAGAGAGAAAGAATTGATGGGGGAAAAAAAGGGCATCAAAAGTAATGCCATGAGATTGATAGAAGATGTTTGGGAAACAGGACAGAGTGGAAATCCACTGTCAGGCAGATTTCAGCTGGAGAAGAAACACCTGGCTGTCACAAATCCCTCACAGATACACCTTTCACTCAGCAATTTAGGTGAAGCGAGGTGGGCACACATCCCTGCTAATCTATTGATCTGCCGCCAACAGAGGGATAAGGCAGGAGAGCCACAGACCCTTGGAGGCCAATTCTTGAACCTCTGAGGAGCGGCTCTTACAAAGCTGCACAACCAGGAACCAATATACAGAGATACTGTGCAGCAGGGAGGGTTTTGTGGAAATCCAGTCTTCTTATAGGCCTAAATCACAAAGTGACGCTGCATCAGCCAAAATCATCTCTTCAACATTACCTGAGATGCCGGAGATGCCAATATCCCAGTTAAAGTAATTGGTGGAAAACGTGAATCAGTATATGTGCCAGCAGCATGGAACCAGTATCAATGTAAAGTCAATGGGGATTCTGTTCATGCTCTTTCTTACATAACTTCTGTGGATTCACTTCAGGCATTTCCCTCATATACTCTATATATGTTTTTTTTCTTTTTTGTCTTTAAATTGCCCTACCAGGACGATTTTTGTCCTTAACCTAGGTTGGCAGTTTTGTAGCATAAATTCCCAGAAAATGCAACCTCAAAACATACGCATATGTACAATGACTTGTGTGCTATTCATGGAACTATGTGATGATTCACATTTTCCCCACCTTGCATTACAAGCCAATAGCATGTCATATAGTGTAACAAAAACAAACAAACAAACAAAAAAGAGGTCAGTTCATGTAGTTTTGTGAGATCAGGTTGGATAAGCATTTCTAAAGAGCTTGTGGAACGGATAGGCACTGCAGAATTAAGACAATTATTTGTGGGTCCATATGGATTTACATTTCTGCTACGCCCCCATGTGCTTGTGCAGAGTTGGGGATTAAGAACAATTGGCTTAGCTAAGAATAAAGACTGGAAGCTGTGCAACCACTTTGCTTCGCTTTCAAACATTCAAAAACTCAAAAGCCCGACTACCAGTGGCTCTATAGCTCATTAACACATCTGTTCACAAACACAAACATAACATTTCTTGCAGATATTTCTAGTCCATGTCCTAGTTTTGTAAATATGGGGATGGATTCAAAGGGTAATTGGTCTCAGAGACACGGGGAAAATGAATTGAAGCTAAAATTGGGTTTTAAGTTTTTCTTTAAAATCCTCCTACCCATGTTTGTTAAGAATGCTAAAAGCTTAATCTGTCCTGGGTGAATGTTTCTTTGTCAAATTGGTCTTATGTGTTTATTAAAACATCCCTGACCTAGTCTTATTATGTTTCAAAAAGACTGTGGCTATTAAATGCTGTGGGTGTGAGATGGACGACAGTGAATGTCTGATTTAGCAGGGGCTGCTCACTCTTTCCTTAGATCTCAGCAGGAGTCCTCTGGGGTAATTAGAGACCAGTGACCTTTATTTAGATGGTATGACTTAAGCCTCGCCTTTACTCACCTCTATCACTAAGCCTTCATTGAATTACAATTGACCCGCCTATGACAGTAAATCTTGTCAGCACAATTGCACAGGAAAAAGGTATGAATGGTAAATAATAATTAATTTTTCTTTCTTAGAACATCTAGTGTCATAAAAGGAATTCTGCTGTGCTAACTGCTGAAAGCCATGCTCACAAAATTTATTCGAGGTCTACAATACTTGAACCCAGTCTTGGTCTTAGTGCGGGTCTGAGGACTCAAATGGGTACTGTGATATCAAACATTTTCCAATGTATTCATCCTGTATCCTTCGCAGAGCAGCATTAGCATTCATTTGAAGTCATGTCTCTGGTTTATGCGAGTCTAATATGGGCTGTCCTTTTATCTCTGTTTTGGTCTCAACTCTTGAGGGGAATGTCTGGCTCTTTAGCAGATAAATGCTCCACTAATATATTCATCAGTTAGAGTCTAACTGTGTCTGTCTGTTGTTTGGTGCTGAGCAGGTAGCGTACATATGGCTGAAAACTGGCCAAAACTTACATCTAGATATTCATCAGAAAAATCCCTAAGTTTTGAGCTATATATATATATATATATATATGTATATATATTTTATTATTATTATTATTATTATTATTATTATTATTATTATTATTATTATTATTATTATTATTTTCCACCTCTTGACAATAAATGGGCAAATCAGTTCAGAGTGATATAGATACTTGTCACCATTCAATGGGCTGCTCTATTCATGACAGTTGATATATCTACAAGTGTCGTTTGTGGTGCTCTCTAATGGCCATACTTATGGTGCATGGCAACAAGCAGGAAGTGTTATGTAGTTAGAAAGCAAAGGGAGAAACAAAGATATAAAGCCTAAAAAGTCACTGGTGGGTGGGTTGAACAAACCAAGGACAAAAATAAACAATGTTATTTAAAGTAATGTCACTTAACTTAGATGCATAGTTTTAGTTTTGTTCACATTGCCAACGTAGCTATGTAGCCACTTCAGGTCTTCATGTTATCCTTGTTAAACCCTTTCTTCCTGCATAATGTGAATCTATTTACGTTTTAATTATTTACCATGCCAAAGACAAAACTATTTTGCCCTAACCTTGGAGAAAATGTTTTGTTTCACAACAAAAAAGCTGCCTTTTTACAAATAACTGCTTTCTTTTAGTGACTGGCCATTGAATGCGCTGATAACAACCTACTGCACCTACTAGAAGGTGGAGCATGTCTCTGCTAGCACATATTTATGGAAATTATAACTGCTGTTAACATCCGGTCGATTATGTGACAACGTCTGAAAAAGTTGCTTTACTTGGAAATACTTGCAGCAGCAAAACACATGGAGAAACAACTGCAGCAGTACGGGGGAAGTAGTAAAATGACTTGATATCAAATCACATTAAGCAGCATACATCATTTAGTTGTTACTGTACATCAGAATACACCCTTCCAGTAGAGTCATTGTATAACCACAGCAGGCACTAAAACAGATTTTTATAACAGGACAGGGAACAAACTAAAACCACACCTGCTGTGCTATAACAACACATTAACACCTACCTCCTAGTGAGTCACAATCCTAAAGCAGATACAAGAAATTGAATGTACAGAGTATCACATAGTCTATGAAATTTAATAAACATGACTCACTATCTTTGTAATGCGAGACGAATAATCCTAATTGATTTGATACACATAATTTTATTTAATTTTAAATGCTCGTGGACTGGTGGGAGCAGGGAGGTCGTCTCTCCTACAGATTTTAATGGAGTGAAACACTCATGCATGTGGATGGAAGCTGTCAGTACTCCACTGGCAAATGATGTTACATAAGAGAAGTGGGATGTTTCATATGGGAGCCTGATAGCAGTTTAGGTGGTGGTGGATAGAAATACAAGTGTAAGTAGTGTGTAGCTTTAGGAGCTGCACAGTGAGAACATGGAGCAGCTGAAAGATTGCCCCAATTTTTCAAGTGCTCTCTCCTAAACTTTCAAAGTTTTAATGAGCCAATGTCATCTGTGATTTTCTTTTGGTTCTAGAACTGAAATGATATCAATGTAATATCAAATTTGAATAGGACTTGGAGCCGGAAATTACACTTTTTGAAGTGCAAAGGGTCACTTCCGTGACAGGAAAACAAAGAAGTACCACTCTAGCGATTGAGAATGAGAAGAAAAATATCTCATGAATTCCATTATTTTAATCTGGGTGCAAAAGAATGACTCGTACAGATGAGTTTGTCTCTGACCAAATGACAGAACCTTGTTTTTTTTCTCCAGCCCATAATCTCTCCAGGGATTTCAATTCTTCTCTGCTACCACAGTTCAAACGGAGACGAATTTTACTCGCTGGGGGAAATGCATGAGAGCCGTTTGCATCTCTCCAAGGGCAATGTCAATGTGTTTGAGGTCACACATGCCTGGAATATGTTAAAACCCAGTCAAGACTACACTGGATAACACAAAGGGCCGGTGTGAGTATCCAGCCAACTAACAGCAAGGCACCCCATGGTGTATGAAGAGAGCTTTGTTTCCAAATGAAACATCCATCATATAAAAAAGTGACACCTACTCTAAAGCACTGACTGACAGCGTAAATTGGTACACAGCATGCATGAGTACTTCGAAACAGGGTTTACATAACTTCAATCCATGGCGAACAAAATATCAGTGTAAAGTGAAATAGTGATTGATAGATGCGATTATTATACTGCATGTTAATATCAAAACCTATTTAGAAAGGTTATGAAGTTGAGCTCTATGATGTGCTAACAAACATTTTTCAATTTACCAGCAGCATTAGCATTCATTTGGTACACACCAAGCCCCTAACTTCCACAAGTCATCATGGTTCTACCAAGGGCCACACTTCCCTAAAAACAGTTGCAGGCCAAGAAGCAAAAGAGTTGACGGAAATGGATTAAAACTTTTCGTGGAATCTTTGGATTTGTTACTACAAGAGACCTTTGTAATTTTTTGCCATTGTTGGTGAAAAAAAAGATATTGCAGTTCTGAGTTCAGCAGAAAGGCAAAAAGGGAAAGAGACTAAAAAAAATGGACTCAGTCAAGATCACAGACTGTAACAGCTGAGACGAATGAAGAAATTCTAGCCTTGCAACCCTGAACACTGCATGCCTGGAGTGCACGGTCTTTTTAAGTCATATTAAATTAAACATAAAAAGAAAACATCTATGTCAAGAGTGAAAAGAAGAACTTGCATTGTAACACAGCCGAAAACTGAAAGCAGACAGGAAAGTGAAAAGAATCGGAGGCCCTCTGGCTTGCAGAGAGACAGAGCTCTAAACTGGATACACTGTACGTCACCTCTTATATGTTCGCCTAATATCCATTTAAAACCTCAATAAGAAATCAGCCAGTGTCTTGGTTCTTCACTTCACACACACATCGATTGCAAAGTTACACATCCTCCATGTGTAGGCGGATGAAGAGAGGCATCAGGTAATTTGATGGTGGAGTAGAAGAAATAAATTTAATTTACACAATGACCAGGCAACGTGATACAACATCCCAAGGACAAACACTGAGTCATCAATAAATTAGATAGGGAGGAGTACTTCAGAGTCTTTGCTTCAGTATCTTGGCAGATTCGTATACAGGGATGTAACAAACAACCGCACACAAACACACTTCACTCAAAAGGGTTGGCAAGTAAAACTCTAACGAGGGGAAGGCAGTTGAAAAAGGAATCACTTTCCCATCATATTCGTGAAGAAAATCTAATCAAGTCCAAGGCTACGGCTCTGACTACCTCAGAGACAAAACTGTGATTCAATACCGCACTGAAATGAGAGTGAATATCTCTAACTGGGTATCATAAAGTATCATCTGATATGAAGTACCATCAAAGTGCAGAAGCTGTTGGGGTCTGTGTCTCTAATTTGCTCGTTCTTTCTATTTTTGTATGTGTCCCAAATGTGCCGTCATGTGCCTCTTTCTTTCATGTCGCTGATGTTATCTCTCTGGCGGTCTCTGCACTGTGGATCTGTCATTGATCACTGACTTTGATCCCTCAGAACCTCACATGATAATATGCACCCACATCATTATAGGCTCACACAGGCTGTTTGACTTACTCTTTCTTTGCATGCAGTGTACTTCTCAGGAACTCGGTTTCTGTCTCTGAGTTTGGCCTTGAGTTCATTCTCGAGCTTAAAGCACTCATTAAGACTAAAGTATGGTTGAAAGTTAGCAAGTGGACCTTGACTCTAGGTTTTTTCCGTCTTGCAACAGTGTTGCTCTCCTTCACTTCAGTTGAGAAAACTCACTGCTAAGAGGACATAATGATGCACACCTGTTTTCACTCTCACTGACTGAGCAAATGATGCGCAGCAACATCGCAGGCAGAATATCTACACCGCAGTCGGGCTGAATTCGCTCATCAGATCATAACCTTGTGAATTTAAACAACATCATGTTCTGTTATTTGGAGAACCTGACAAATTATTTCAGAAACATTGAGCTGAAATTTATGTAATGCATGGGAAATTAGAAAAGCGGAAAGCAGCCTTTTCCCTGCTTCACAACAACACCTTTAAGACACCATGCACCTGTTTCAAATAAGCTGAAGTGAAAATAAGAAATACAGTTTTACAGAGATTTATGGCACCCCATGATACCACTTGTCCCAGAGATGGAAAATGTGCATTTTGAAGATTTTTTTTAAAGGAACTGTTAATTGGATCACCTTTCCGTGCACTTTGTGTAGCGAGACATTTAAGCCCAGTCTCCATCCCAGCTAATCTAACACTGACACTTTGTCCTGGCTCTCAGCCTGAAATTCAGATCAGAAGTTGGTATTAGGAACTGATCAAGATACAGGAAATTACCTCTAGGCCTGAACCGCAAAGCAAATGTGGAAGTGCCATGAACATGAATTCTTTCTAATTGCCACCAGGGGGTGACCTCAGGAAACGTTCTCATGAGTTTATGGTCTCAATTTATAAATTTGTCAATACAACATGACACAGTATGCTGAAACATAGAAGAAAGTACAGTATGCTTTAGGTTGTGGCTACTGTAACGTTTAAGAAATTAATAATTGTGATACCCTTTTCTAACACCAGAGGAAGTAATCTACTTTTGAGTTCACTTCTTGGGCAGCATTCATCACTGTCAAAGCCTTCAAACAAATAGACAACAATAGCTTGCTAACATAGAGCTAACATTAGCCTGCCAACATTGCTAACATTGGCTTGGTAACAAAAAGCTAACATTAGCTTGCTAACATATAGCTCACATAAGCTTGCTATTAGCCAACAAGGGACATTGTGAATGTGAAATCTCAGCTTTAGCCTATGAATGATGATCTGCATATATTCCTGGAAAAAAAAATGTAAATTTCAAACTAGGAATACATGCAAAGTTATAATTAGTTATATACCTTTAAAATGCATTTATTGCTTTGTGTTTTAGAGTTACACCCTACCTCTGAAATAATCAACCAGTCTTTTTCAGTCACAATTTGTCTGCTAGCTCATTCTGTTAGAAAAAAAAAGATAAATAGTTAATGAAAAATCTTACTGTAAACACTGTATAAGAAATCGTCTTGAATCATTTGTTGAGTGTATCTTTTCATCACTACCATATGGTGATGGCTATAAACTAAGATGGCCGCAATGCTGATCTTAAAGCTTTAAAACTGGAGTCTACAAACCAATAAACTACATCCACTGTCATTATACAGGCAATGAAACAGATGCATCGCCCCCCAGGAGTGCTCTCCTCAGGTCAGCCCTCAGCAGACACACAACTCCAGTTTACTGAGCTTTTCCCTGGTGGCAATCGTCTTAATAGGTAGCACATGAACTCTTTTTCATATGTAAATATCCTACACTTTAGTTTTGATTGTTAAAATTGTTTATTCATTTAGTACCAACTACAAAAAAAATTTAATCATCAAATGTTTCACAATAAGATATATATACATTTTTAAAGTGTGTTCAGGTAACTTATGTCTGATAATGAGTGATAATTTAATATAATCAAATTGAATATAATTAAATTGAATGTAATTTATTGAATGAATTTCCCCTTGGGGATTAATAAATACATTTTGAATTGATAGAGATGAAATAAACCATGCCTTGACTTGTGGTTAGTTATTTAGGCACCGTAATGGTTCTTGGAATTGGCTCAAAAGCCGAATGTGATGTGTGTGTTGATGTGTGACATTTCAATTTGGGTTCATCTGGTAAAGTGGTAATAGATTTTTTTTTTTTGCTTAAACTTATTATAAAGTTAATGCTGATTATGCAATGTAATGGCTATAGAATGACACCACCATCTGCATTTAGATTGGTTCCCTCTATGCAGTTCTGTCTGCCACAGCTGGACTGGGACAAATAAATAAATCCTGGTATTTTTGCCCTGACTGGCCATCTTATTGCTCTCCTGAGCATGCAGATACACTAACCATATCTCTCCACACTACACTACATGAGCATAAGACTGACCTCATGGTGTGTCAGTGAACACACAGGAAGTCAGGATGGATAACATTTACACTGTCATATAAATGCAAGTACTCCTGCTAATGCATGAAAGTGCTACTCCTGATGTTTACAAAACACATTTTTGCATATCTAAATAGATATCTTTTGGGGTGCAAACTAACCTACAGAGACAGTGTACCACCTCTGAATCTATCAGCAGTTGATCACACTGGCAGAGAAAACAGCAAATAAGCTTTACAACCCTAACAGGACTAACCAACATGTAATTATGGGAAGGGACTTGAATGTGTGTTAAACTGGAAATATAAGTGAAGAATGACAACAGCAAGCCCAGCGTGGTGTAATACCAGTCAGTGGCTCAATACACTTTATTTCATAAACCTCTGTCTGTACCTGCTTGGATTGTCTTTCTCCTATGTGTTTGTAAATTTTTTATATATCTATTGATGCAACTGCAATTGATCCTACTCTTTGTACGCTTTAGGATTGTAACTTTGGTGTCATTAATTTGGGCTGGTGTGCTTGTTATTTTGCCCAGGGTTCCTATCTGGAAATAAAGATTAAAATGAAGCAGACTACTCATGTAGTTTTATGTTACTCCTCTCTCTTGTAGACCCTTCTGAGCTCGTAATAATCGGATAAACCATTTACTCAGTGCTGGCTGTTAGTTCTAAATGTTTTAAACACCTCAACAGACTGAATGGATTAACATTCGGCTTTCTAGAAAGTCTTTTTGACCTGATTTTAGATTGTGTATGCCATTTCTTTCTGTCCTGTGAAGTTACTATATTTAGCATTTACTCAATCAGACGTCTACAGTCATTCCTGCCATACAAGCAGCTCTGATTAGGGGTGTGTAATTTGATTAAGTGGTTTACATGAGAGGTGGAAAAAGTATGACTGATTGAGTGGGTCAATCTCCTCTCACTTGCATGGCACCCACACCATTAATGACTTCCTTCCTGTCATAAACTGCAGTCACAGTACGGCCATGGCACTTGCTCCCATCAACGTAACTTTGCTGCCAAATATCCGACAGCTGAGACCGGAGTCGTAAAAGCAGGATGCAAACAGCAGGGAACAGCTGTGATCGTAAACATGTCAGTTAACTGAAGGTTTAGGTGTTTGTGGTCCAACTTATGAAAACACCTGTGGACAAGTGCATTCAGATACACATCCAAATAACACTCTGCCTAGTGGATACAGTAACAGCTCTCAACATTTTGCGATATTGTACTGGACAGAAAGTGCCGTGCTAGAGTTTCTGTGATGACATGATTATGATTGTGTACAGAAATGTTGGTTGAGATAAAGACATTAGGGATAAGTGGTGTATTACAGTGAGTTTCTGCCAGTGAACACGTCATCAGATTGCAGGTTGTTAAGCCTGTCAGTCATTTTAGCCTGACTGAGTTAGGCCTCGAATTGAGTTAGTGCTCCCTTGTTAGAGCCAATCCAGTCAGATGGAAGCAGTTAACAAAGTGTTGCAAAATAATGCACTTTATGTCATTATTCTGTGTGAAACCTCAGAGTGGTCAAAGCTGAAAAGTAGGACCATCATGAAGAAGAAGACACAGGAGAAGGTGGGAAGGGAGACGTAGGCCAAGCACTTCAATGACCTGTGAGCACCCAAGTTCCAGTTGCCCATGTTGGATGACAGTCTATTGTATAAAGCACAGTGTAAATTCCTTGCAAGGTTCAGTGCTTTGTTGGAGCCCACATCTGCTGTGCCAACCTAGTAATCTCCAATGAAATAATGTATGAGACTAAGACTAAGGAAGAGGCTAAGATCAGGGCCATAGCTACCATTTATCATTGGTTGCAATTTGAACAATTGCAACCAATGTCCTATTTCTGTACCTCACCAAAACCCCAAACCATGATGTTTCAGAAACCTGTGCTGTACAAATACAGAAGTACCTTTGCACACCTGATCACCATCTTTTCACCCACTCATGTTTTTTAACCGATTCAAATCAGAGAGAATAGAAAAACATAAGAATTGCACCCAACTTGATGATGCATGTATGCAAAAAAAAAAAAAACCCACTCCATCTTGAATGTTCCCTCTTGGCAATGTTGTCTGTGTTACTTAGATCACAGTCTGCCTTTTAACATCTTCCAGCTGTAGCAGGCAGGTCCAAACACTGTTGGCCCATGTTGAAGAGTGATTGAAAGGCTTGTCCGCCAATTCTCCCTGTCCATACTGGTTGGACCCCAGTAGCTCACAGTAGTCACAGGCATGATCACAAGCCTCAAGACCAGCCAGGCCAAAAGTTAGACAGCTGTGCCCTCTAGCTCAAGTTGTTCCTCATTTGAAAACCTGACTGTCTGTATGGAAAGGTAGTTGCACGCAGAGGGCTGTCAAAGGTACCACACTGCTTTTCTGTTCAGAGGTTGCTGGACTTTTAGTTGGTAAAAGCAGAAAGCTTTAGTGTCAAGAGGGCAAGAGGAAAAAAGGCCTAAAACTTGTGACAGAGAAGTCTGAAGAGAAGATGTACTCCCTGTAATTTTCTTCATAGGGCCTTTTGAAGTCTTTTCTGAGGTACAAATGCACTCAGTCTTGCTGTCAACACGTTTCCAACTAAAGCATTTTCTTGGCATTCGTCTGCAGTCTCGTCTGCCACACTTTATGCTGTGATCATTGTGTTCAGGCACCTCTGTGAAGCTTAAAATGATTATTATTTTATTATGGATTTAAACATAGCGGGAGCTGAAGGTAGTTCCTCCCTATGACAATTCTTAAGAAGTGCATCAATTGATGTCTTGTAACAGGCGGTTATGAATAACGTTTTAATGGCTGAAGCACCACGCTCACATCCTGTGTCCCACTTTCACTCTCTAACTAACACTTCCATCGCCTGTAATATGCTTTTTGTGTTTTTTTAATGCCATCCAGCTCTTTTTGTTATCTGCCATACTCAGCTCTCGGAAGTTTTATTCCCAAATTTTTCCTGAATGGTAAAGATTTTTTGCTTTGAAAATAAAATAAATATCTTAATGCTTCTTTATGCTTGTTGTGACTAATCTTTGGAGTGACAACAAGACAGCTTCCTGCAGAGAGAGGATTGGCCCTTAAACATTCAGAGAATCAATATAATAGCTTTAATGAGCGATTGTTATGTTAGCTGTCAAAGAAGACCATATAGTAATATAATGTTGTTGTTTTTTTGTTTTTTTTTTTGTATAATGCAGCCCTGTTGTCTATTATTGTACATTATATATGTTTAAGAATTGAAAACATTTAGTAAATTGTGTCTTAATCTCCGTATTTAAACTTTAAAATGAAAACAAAAAGTTCTATGTAGTCATTTACGATGTAGCTACACGTGAAAGCATAACCTGGTTTATCATCAAATGTCATTTTCATCTTGGCTTTCATTTTTCAACCTGTTGAGTCGCCCTCTGCTGGCCATTAAAAAGAAAGCACCTCCCCTTTGCTGGTCACAACAAACTAACATGAGAGGGAAAAATTATAAATGACAGTTTATGAAAACTTCTCTCCATTTTCTCTCTTTGCTAGGTTGCTAATGGTCGGCCCAAGTTGTTTTTTTCATTCTTTTGCACAATCTACACAATTTCTACTGTTTCTTATGTTCTTCAATTTCTACTTCTACTATTAACTGACAGATTAGCTGGCATTAGACAGCATACAATATACTCCCATCTTCTGACCAAGGTTCATTCATGCAGATTTGTTTGCTTGCCCTTAACCACTTGATAGACAGCTCCATAATTGTAAACGTAAGTGAGAGTTTTAAAAGTTTGCTTCAAAATTTGCCTTGACTTAAATTGGAACACAGTTACTGTTGTGTCTAGAATGTCCAAATGTACATTTGCTTCTGGTTATCACATAATTCTCACCTTTATTTTTTGACAGGGTTATATATTTATATCTTCATTGACACAATATACAAGGGGTGAATGGGCACGTTATAGCATGGGTATACAATACCAGATGGAGGCTTTAAAACCTCATATTGTCTGCACGTCTGACATCCTCCGTTCCTTAAATCCTTCTCCTGTCAATTTTATCACCAGCCAACATACCGAAGCTCAGCCAACCTAACATCCTGACCTTTCCTCAACCTTGACTTTCAGTCCCTCCTTAGTCTTGTCCTTCTTCTTTATTCTCCCTCCTCAGAGTTGTCACCCATCGATAGCTCTGACCTTCTGGGTTATTTACCATTGCCAGAGGAGAGCAGACCACCATTCATTACACTGCACTATTTTTCTTGCTTTAGGGAAGAGGGCTACAGAATATAGAAAAGTGCAACAGTACATTCAGTTCAAGTTCAAAATCAGCAATACAATTGTTTTTTTTCTTTTGTTAGTCATTGTCACAAGAATAATGAATAATGCTCCAATAATTCTAGCATTTCCCGAAAGTTGAGTTCATACATACCTGGATCTGACTTAGAGAATGTATCCACATCCAGCAGACTCCTGTGAAAACAGTAGAAGTGCAGGTAAAAATGGGTCCTTTCTCATTGTTTTAAGACAATGTATTCATACATTAACATATCCCAAATTTTTGTCTTCCTCTTTTTTTCCCTTTCTGCTCCCCTGAGTGTTTCTAAAAGTCTCAGCTAAGCCCATGAAAGTTGGGTCATGGGCAGATTTAAATTGCTCCCCAAGTTATTCTGTAAAACTAACATCTAAAAATACATTGCTGCCAACCTTCTCCCAAAAGTGCAAGCCAGTAAGTAAGCCATATAAAATAATGTACACTAGGTTACTAGTCAAAGGCTGATGAGAACCCCAGGAAGAGGAAGGTGTAATGAATGTAACTTTTAGTGTTAATTAGTGTACTATATGAGTGCTGGTAGGCATATTTGTACCTTTAGATGGTTGTTTCCCCTGCCTGCAGTCTTAATGTTAAAGGGATAGTTCAGATTTTGTATGTGTGGTTGTGTGAGCTTCTGTTCTATAATCAGTGTTTTACCTACAGTAGATGAAAGATGGAATGTCCCCAGTTTGGAGAATTAGGCATGAAGAAAAAAGAAAGGAAGCTGAGCAATGTACTGCTGTAGATGGAGGCAGCAGCTAATGTATTGTATTTTATATTTATCATACTTTTCTCAACTTTATTTTGCCATCTGACAGCCTTGTTTGGGTCTATGCGGGATCCTCTAATACTCTCTTGAAAAGTCATTTTACCTTGAGGAACTAATGATGCACTGCTGCCTTGATTAGTCAGTTTGTGTTATGGTGTGACTTTGGGGAATTTAAACAAACCCTTTAAAACACCAAAGTCCCATGATAACACAAGCTGATCAATAAATGTTATTCCTTTTTCTTGGCAGGTCCAACCCTGCATAGCTGTTTGATTGGTTAAGGCAGTGGTTTTCAACCTTTTGACGAGTCGAGGTCCCCTAAATTGATACACATTAGGTCATGGACCCTTATGGATTTCAAACTTAAAATACTGTAGCGATACATTAGTCATGATAAAGACTAGAATTATATGATTGTCAGCTACTGTACTGTATGAGTGATTTTTAAGACTTTTACTCCTGGCGGGATCACTTGGTGAAGGTACTGGCAGGTAATCTATAGGCATTGACCTTTATTGGTTAATGTCAGGAGAGCCCATTAATCAGATGATAAGGCCTGAACTAATCAAGCATTGATACGTCATGTGAACATGGACACCAGACTAAGACCCTCGCCCTAAAGCATATATTGGTTGGCAGATCTCGTCAGATGATGATGAAGATTTGCCTATGATAGATTTATTATTTTCTATCACTATCATCCGTTAAATGAACCAATATTATTTTACCATAGAACATAAAATGCAGAAAGCAATGTTTGGGTTAAATTAAGAGATGGTTGCATTATCCATCAGAACAATGGAAAATAAACTATCCCTTCCATTTTAACCCCTCTACTATTGACCCTAGTGGTATATACTTTAAAAACCCAAGATCGAACTGACGCTAATGGAGCCGAAAAAGCCGATCCTACCACTTGACTGCTCACCTGATGGTTCCTGCCCATTAAAGGAATGGGATTCATAATTACAGGAGCACTAGACCAATGTGTGTGTGTGTGTGTGTGTGTGTGGGTGTGTGTTTCAGTGGAGACAATTTTCCAAATATAGCCTACATTCAAAATGATATTGATTATCTTTCGGTGGACCTTTTTTTAGATGTTTATTTATTTTGCTGATGTCGGCAGTATTATTGTGGGTACTAAACTTATCATGGATTAATACTTCATACAACCCTACTTCAAATATCGTATTGATTTTTGCTATGCTAACCAGCTGCAGGAAACCCTATCTGCTTACTTTGGAACGGGACATCAGATGTGTTTCTTTCAGAGGCTGTGGCTTGTTCAATTTCAAGGCTACTGAAAGATATTGATATCGTAAGAAGCTAGAAGATATGACAAATACAGTGGTTCCAACCTCGTCACAGTGAAATAACACGCCAAAGTTAGCATAGAAATCCCCCTTCAGATGTCACTGTAACAACTACTATATTTGAAAATTAGCATGTATAAAATGAGCTGCTGTGACCTCCCTGAGAATCCCAGCCTCATGAAACTTTTCAACCACAAACTAAGGCCTACGGAAAGCAGACGGTTTATAGCTCTCCTAGGTATATTGATAATAAGGTGTTTTCTTAGCAGTTTATCATCCAATCACCAAAAATACAGGGATCTCCAAATTGCCATGGTTTTGTAAAAGTTTGATGTGTTGATCTACTTTTCCAGAGGGGGGGTTGACCATTTTTATCCATTGTCCACTTTAAAAAAATGCCTAGATTGCTGCAACAACTTATGGGACAGACAACATGGAAATGGACATTCAAAAGTCAAACATACTCATAAAAAAATTTAAATAATCATTTTACAAATTTTATGAGATACTTATCACCAGAACATTTTGACACAGTGCTGAGCTGCATCTCAGATTAATCTATAGATCCTCATCTTTAAGATGGTGTACACCACTTCTATGTGGTATCTATTGTTGTCCTACCACCTCCCACCTAAAAATCCACTGCCCACAACCCCAGTTCTCTTAAAAAAGAGGGAGAATGAAAAGGGAATTATGTCAAAATGTTGAAAATATTAGGCTTCAATAATACTTAAGATTACATGTCATTTTAGCCGCACTGATTAATTTCGGGTGAAAAACCACTTTGTCATCTGCCTCCCCATCCGGAGCCCTTCCTCTCCCATGTTGGGGCTGTCTAACTCAGGTGTCTGGCCACTTCAATCCTGGCTGATCTCAGGAGGGACCAGCAGCTTTTCATTATTCAGGAGTGGACTGGAGAGCCAGTCAGCACACGGCCAAGCAGGCAGGTTGACAGCCTGCAAAACCCTGCCTGAGTTTTAACTGCTCTGTCAGTTAGTCAGCCAGCCAGTCGGTAAGCAAAAGCAGCCAACCATTCACTCCGGGCAGCCACCCGGTACACCCAGGTGTGCTGCATTGTTCTGGGCTTTTAAAATCAAATATTCATGTATTTTATGAATTTTATTATTTCTTTTAGTGTATGAACCTGCATCATACAGTAGACAATTTAATAATCAACCAAGCGTGTCTGTGAATATCAATGGTAATGTAGAGGGTCATTGGCTGGACATCATGCAAAAATCATTAAAGTCTATAGGATTTTTAATCACTTTGATGCATAATGGAATGGAGGCAGCTGATGGGATTAACCATTTACCTGAGGGTGGCATCAGGTAAAAGGTCATGCATGAGATAAAATGAGATAGATAGATAGATAGATAGATAGATAGGTGAAGAAAATCTATCTATCTATCTATCTATCTATCTATCTATCTATCTATCTATCTATCTATCTATCTATCTATCTATCTATCTGATTAACTTCTTTCGCTTTTGCTGCTGCCTGCTTATAAATTTGACTTTCATATTCGACTGATTTCACGACTTTAAATCTGGATTTCATATTTCTATATTTGCATAAGTTTGACCTTACCGGCAGGAAACTGTAACTTCTATTTTAGTTGCAGGGACTCTGGTGTTGAGAGGGTCGAATTCCCCTATTGATGCCATCATCTCGACTCACGACGCTAATGAGCATCCGCCAGATGAAGAAGGAAAAAAAAAAAGAGAAAGAAGAAGATCTGATGATCATTCACAATGGGATCGTGATTGCAGTAAATCCATTGTCGGAGAAATCTTTCTTGTTGGTGTTTCGCTTGTGGAGCAGCGGAGGAGGGAGCGGGAGAGACACGGGACTGACGGAGAGAGAGCCGGGGAGAGAGAGAGAGAGAGAGAGAGGCAGGGAAAGTTGCGAGGCAGATTTAAAGTTCATTCATCCTTCATGCGTTCACGGTGCGCTCCCGGTGTCTGTCCGGTGCCGAGGAAGAGGAAGAGGA
>JAOWBC010001714.1:4898741-4928469 GCA_028566105.1 Hypoplectrus providencianus
CTGGTCTAACCATTAAGGTTAAGGCAACAATGTGTTTGAGTTGTGCAGATGGTTATATATAACCACCAAAGCGTCTCCAAAGGACTTCCACACATACTCAAGCTGAATCTGGAATCAAAGCTCTACCAAGACACATCTAAATGTATCTGAGGATCTGCAGAGAGACCCCACATGAAATGTACCACAGAGTAAGCTTCAATTCCATGCTAAAACACAATTTGATTCAGAAAATGTGACTTCAATTGCTCACAGCACAAACAAACTATAATTCCTCAAGTGTTTTAAGCAGGTGGAGAGATTTGCACATACTTTTTTTTATGATATGAGTTTTGAACATTTACTACAAAGGAAACTGATTAGTAAAGGAGCTGCCATGAGGTTAATGTGAATCGCCAGTCAGGTTCTTTGAGTGTCTCTGCAATGGCCTTTTCAAGCCTAAACTCAATAACTTTGGTTGGGTTTCATGCCAGATGGGGAAACATTCATCAAAAACCCATAAAACATGTTACCTGACGCTCATTACTCGGCTAATGATTTTATCATCTCTCATCTATGTTAATATCTTGTATAAAGGTCATAAAAGAAGCTAATAACGTGATGATTTCCCACGATGCTTGCTTCCATCGCTCCTCTATTCTCTCATTACTTACTGTATTATCGTCATTATACTCTTTCTCATTACATTCTCTCATTACGCCCGCAATCATTTTGTCAAAGGAGCGGTCGCATTTTCCAGCGGTGTACGTCTCAGCCTGAAATAGGACTCCTCATATTTGCATGGTGTCCCGCTTTACACAGAGAGGTGGTGACTAATCTGATATCCTCCCTCATCTGTCGCCATGAGTTCACCGCCCACCATTTTCTGGTGATGGATGGCCATTGGGAGAAAGACAGGGTCTTCAGAGGGAATCTCTAATGTGACAGGGTTCAGCCATATGACTAATGGACTTCACTTTAATACACTCAGATATATCACATTCAGACCCGACAAGAAAATATTTTCCTGCCATTCTGCACTTCAAAATCATATCATGTTGTAAAGTACAGATGGAATTACATTCTATCATCTTATCTTATTTCTCCAACAATACACGGAAGTGTCTTTTAAAGCCCTGTATTCATTTTCAGGGGGAAAAAAAGACCAGGGTGTCCATTGGCCTCATAGTTAACCCTAATGTTCATGTTTGTAGTTCATTTACCCATAAAGCCTTGTGTGTAATTCCTGCCTGAGACCTTTTCCACACATCCCTTAACTATTTTGGGCCCACTGGTATCACATGTGTGTGTAATTCTTTGCTAGCACTTAAACTCTCCAATAAGCTACTCCAGTATAAGGCATTCATTTTGTGCTTCATGTGTCGCTGTTAAAATGGTAGACTGGGAAAGGAATTATAAGCACACACAAACACACACATTGGGTTTGACGCATGAATGTTTTACAGAACAAAAACATAGCAAATCTCCTCCCCTTTTTTGAATCTGCAGTAAAGCCTTTGGAAAAAGATTGGCTTGAAGGTCTGAACTGTCACAGTGGCGAGCATATACAAACACAATGAAGCAAAATGTATTTCTGCTAAGTATTGGTACTTAGTACATGTTTCCATTGTGTACTAATGTGTGTGTGTGCTAAAATTATGTTGCAATCACAACAGCCGCACAAGTAGTAATCACTTTGAACCTCGATGATAACAGCCTACAGGTTTAGGGTTTATAGAAGATAGTTTCTAAAGTAAATAAATAAACTGCAAGTGCCAGAAGTGCTAATGTAGAAGTTAGCATAAGAAATAAGAAATGCAAGTTCCATGAAAAAATGTGATCAACAAATCACATTTTGCCTTCAATCATTATTTCTCCATCAGTGGGTTACATTGTTAAGCCAATTGTTAAATACATGTGCCCAGCACATATAAAGGATCCCCACTGACTTTACATTGATGGTGGCATGTATTATTCACACATTAGTACCACCAGCACAGAATTTGGTGTTAATATGTTGTTGTCATCTCATTTAATTTTGCGAGAACAGGCTACATTTACAGTGGGTGGCTAGAAAGCAAATTAGTAAACTGAACTACTTCGACTGCTAACATGTCTGTGTATGTCAGGCAAAATGCTGCTTGACATTAGCTTGTAAGGTCCTGTTACCTGCACAACATTGAGGTACCTTGTATTTGAGTGCACCTGCTGGTTCAACTTTGATCCCAACATATATGCAGGCGACCACTAACCTCCTGAGACCCTAGCTCTAGTTTGATTACATTTACATTTTTTATTTCTCATTGATGTTTGAGGTTATTGGAATCTGCTTAGTATCAATACTAAGCCTCATCTTTTGACATTTTGTAGTTTTAGAGAAAAATGGTCCACATACTATATTACACTAGACCTTTACATTTACTAATTATTTGCTTGTCATTGCAAACGTAGCTCTTATATTTTATGTCTAAACAAGAACAAGCCATGAAATATGAGTGGACTGCTTATAATTTCAAGGTTTGGGTTCTGAGTGACCGCTCCCACTTCCATTCATACTGTCTGCCATTTTTATTTTTACCTGTGATGTGATGTACTCTTCTGATACTACTAGATGGCAGTGTTGTGTCCACATACATGGCCATAAAAGCCAGTTAAGCAGAATTTACGAAGGTGGTATAAACCAAAATGTGATGTCCACACATGTGGATGCCAGGTCTTAAGAGGTTTAGATAAATGAGCATTTCTGATCTCTGAAGATCTTCTGTCACTTCAGTTTGACCATATATTGCAACCAGCTAAAGGGCATCTTTTTTTTTTTGTCTGTATGGACAGCAATGGGGGTCTGAACTTGTTTTTTACTGAAAGCCTGATGCTGTAATCCTCTGTTTTACATATCAACCAAGGATCACTTAGTGTTCCTGTATGCCTCGTTCCACACTGCAGCGACTGTGTTTGAATGCTGCCCAGCATCCTTCAATAGACACACATGGCACGCTGCACTTTGAGTATTCCCAATTGCACATCAATGGAGTTCCAGACGTTAAGTCTTTTGAACATTTATTGGACCAAAGCGTAATAATCACCAACTCAGCCAAATCTGTCTGACTTTTCATGTGTATCACAAGTGATGTTGCCCGTGGAAAAGACATGTCTGGTCTGGAATGAAGATTCAGTGTGATGTCTGCCATGTATGTTCCACATCTCCCAGTGGAGCCCACTGCTTTACTTACAGCCCCTCAGGCACAGGCTGAATGCTATTTAAACAGTGCTGGTGAGCAAGGAATATGGCACCATCAGCTCCCCAGCGATGTTCACTTTGATGAATGAGCAGAGGTGTAAAGTATAGATTACCATTTTTGTTGTCGTGTCGAAATTGCAAGTATGCATTTCCCCAGAGGGCTCTGCACTGTGTGGGTCTGTGTGCAGTCACTCCTGTTTGTTGGTGAGTGCATGCAGGTTGTGTATTTTAAAACACACCATCTCCAGGTGAAGAATCTATACAGTGAGTGTATTCTGTTTTATTTTTATTTATTTTTTTACTGTCCGGCCTGATCTCATTATATATATATAATGATCTGAAGAGACAGAAGATCTTCAGATATATATATATACAAAGATGTTTTGTGGTTGTAAAAAGTCCTGAGTAAAGCCTTGTAATCACCTGGTAAGTTAGTACATTACTATACTGGAAAATCCAGAAGTGAAGCCACTGAAGTCACATATAAAACATGATTAACAATGTATATACTTTATAGTTACCTAATGATTGTAATTATAACAGCCTACTGAGCCAAATAGGAGGTAGAGTAGGGCCATCTCAAATCAGTAGTCCTCATGACAATGCAGAACAACCATTTAATGGGCGGGTTACATTCAACAATTTGATCACACAACATCTTCTGAATTGTCTACAACAATTTAACACAGAATTCAGTGCTGGGGGCACGTAATGTTTCCTGTATGTGGTCACCTTAAACCCCTCTACAGCTGGAGAGCTTTTGGAATTTCTGCATAGTTTTAACTTAACCAATGTGTAGCAAATTAAAATAATGAAAATATAATGGACCTTGCAGTGTTTCCTGTGGTCATGTGGCTGCTACAGAACAAAAAGGAGGTTGCTGTTGTTACATGTAAATGGCCTTGTATTTTGTTTTGTAATGGACAGCTAGCTGGTGCTGCTGTCTGCTCTTCTTCAGCTGAAGATGTTTCATCGTGGAGTGGATTGAGACAGAGTTAGCTTTCAATATGAAAGAACTGTCAGAGCCACCTTTGCTTCATTCAGGCTAGTTAGCTTGCTAGCCTGATAATTTCACCTTGATTTAATGCTCCAATTACAGCTTGATTCTTTTTCTACAACCACTCGTCTGGCGATAGCAATATGTTTCCTACACATATTGCAGAAGTCAACTTATGGGCATCTTTATGCTCCATTACCTCATAGATGCCACTCCCCTGTCCCGGTTCTCACTATAACCCTGCTTCTCTCCTCCTCTGTGATGTGCTACAGGAGTGTGCCTGGTGCTGGGTTGCATGATCTTCCCTGATGGATGGGACGCCGAGGTCATCCGGGACATGTGCGGGGAGCAGGCAGGGAAATACTCCCTGGGTGATTGCTCTGTACGCTGGGCCTATATGCTGGCCATCATGGGCATCCTGGACGCCCTCATCCTCTCCTTCCTGGCCTTCGTCCTGGGCAACCGGCAGACGGATTTCTATCTTGATGATCTCCAGACGGACAACAAAGGTTAGTAAAGGAATTATGAAACAGTCACTCCATGCTCAGCAGCTCATGGTCCATGTAGATGACATGAGAATAAAGAACATCTTTCATTCTGTTGTTGTAGGGTCAATGTCCTTTCACTATAACCTGACTCTGTCTGGAACTTTCTACAGATAGACAGAATCACAAATCAATGAGATTTGATGTATGGCTTTTTGTTCATATCTTTAAATCAAAGTCTGCATAAAAGAAATTGACATCTTGTTATCACCCACTGGACTACCATTTTAAGCCTTGAATTTGATATTTTGGCTATCCTTTTCTTGTTTATTTGGAAGATATATATCTATATAAACTGTGAAACAGAGAAAGTTAGCAGCTTGCAGAAAACAGTCTTTAAAAAAAATGTACTTACCTGAAAAAACAGTGGACTCCCTAGAGGGTCTTGTAGTAAAACCCAAACACTGATTTGAATGTACACAGTGCTAAGAATACACATTGCTAAAACACATGTGGATTACAAGATAGCCAAACCCAAAATAATCCCCCTATTTATCATTTATTTAACTGTAAATGGGACCACCATTTGCAAAGTGAACATCCGAACTTCAATAAAGACATTGAGACCATTAACTTATTAAGAAATGTGTTTACAATGGCAGTACATCATTTGAAAAGTGGGGTTGTTTTCTCATAGACTTCTACACAATTGGACTTCAGCTTGCAACCAATGGAGTCCTCACCTGCTGGCCATTAGACAGAATGCAGATTTAATGCACGTTTTTAGACCCAAAAGCTACACCCACTTCTATAGGAGGTTGGAAAAGGTATTGCTACCTCAGGCCTGAAAGTTTGCTGTGGTTGCTGGAGAGTGGCTACTCTAAAATCTGATATCAAGCAGAAAAGCAGAGAGTAGTACAACTTGGTTCCCAGCCCTTCAGTATATTGCAACAGCCCTGAACTGGGTTCACTGTAATCCAAAATATCCTTGAAAAACTTTGTGTTTTGCTTACGATTTGCTGTTTTGCTTTGGGAGGTTTTCTTATGCAGGTCTTGCTAATATTTAGAACTTAATGTAAAAGGATGAGGGAGTGGCAACAAGGGATGCACCAACAGTTGAGACACTATAATTAATTCAGCAGTTTATAGAAGCAAGGGTTAGGTTTAGGTTATTAGGTTTGCTTAAGTAACAGTGTCATACCCATTACAAATTAAACATTGCAAACTGTGAGGTCACATTGTGAGGACTTGATTATCTTATTGCACTGGGGATCCTAGAGTTACAGTACCACAACCGTCCACCTTGATGAGATGGGTAGACTGCTGTAGACACCAACATTGTACGCAATTATTCCTCCTGCCACTGAAACAGTGCATCAAAGACTTGGAGTGAGCTGAGTGACAGAATATTTCTGGATCAAATTGATGCTGAATTTGTCATGTTGCTTCATGCAACGGATGTAAGGAACTATTTTCCTAATGAGCACCTTAAACAACTTAACAAACATTACTGCATCAAAGCGTATCTGTATGAATCACTTCCTGACCCTAAACACACGTAGCTTTCAAAATTAGTAATTCTATTAAATCCACTGTACACCGTGTGTGAGGACTTGCAGGGAAATTGTGGATTCAATGAATAAAATGTTTTACGGTACTTTGATTTGGCCAAAACTCAGTGTGATTTCCATGTAACCTTCATTATTGTACACTGAAAGAAAACATTGAATCTGATCAAGCCGTTAGAAGCCATTGGTATAACTCTGACTGACAATAGAAATGGGAAAAACTAAAAGCTCCTAAGATTCATATTTTTAGGACTAACACTAACAGCATTGACATGAACAATATTTGCCCAGTTGAAAAATGACTACACTCCAACCTGACCTCAGTAACTTCAGCCAAATTGCTTTCAGTGCTGTATTCAAAAGCGGGAGAACGTCCTCCAGAGGGTTTCTGGCAGTTTGCATGATGTTGCATCAGAACGCTTGAATTGCATTGTTTCAGAGGTATGAAAGGAGAGGAAGACGAGGAAGGGAATGGAAGAAGAAGCCAGTGGAGGGGCAAGAATAAGATACAAGATGCAAAACAATAAAAAGTCTCCTTACATAAGTATTATGTGTTTGATTTGACTCCATAAAGCCAATGTGCAACAACACAAAAAGAAAACAGAGCGAGGGTGAAAGAGATCTGTGACATTGTAGGCTGAGAGATACAGACAGATAGAGAGCAAGATAGAGTAAAGAAGAGAGGTAGTGAGAGGAAAAGACTGTGAGATAAAGAGAGAGAAAAGTGACATAAGATGTCTCGGTTCTCCGACGGCCTATCTCCATGATGGTTTCCATGGTAACTGGAGATATTCCAGAGCGTGGGCGTGTCTTTCTGTTTTTATCTGATTAACCTCATTGACAGTCTCAGTGATTTTACACATTCAGTACATCTAATGCTTCGCTTATTTTTTTTTTCATAGAAATAAATGTTCCTTTAGCTTCTATTTATAAAGGTTAAAGAAGAAAACTTTGTACCAATCTATGGACAATCCATGAAAGTAACAAAAGTGGTAAAGTAAACTGCATCGGCATCATGATAATAAGGAATACCTTAAAGAATAAACCCCCTTTGAAAAACACTTTCAGTTAGCAAAAATGTGGAATTGCACACAGAATAAAATACACCAAATATTTATATATATATATATATATATATATTTTTACCAATAAGTGATGACCCAAATGCTTAACTCATACTTACATAAGCAGATTCATGTTTTAGACAAATGTGCATTTTTTTCTTGCCTTACTGTGTCTATGCCAACACTTTTGTTCCTTTTTTGTCCTTGCAGATTATGCTGTGTCAAGGGTAAGTAGATTTTTGCTTTGAACATCACGTTTAGGTTATACATTGATGTGCCTGTGTAAAGGTACATTAGCTTTAGAGCAGTATGATGCTAAAATGAATGTATCAAACAAACAGTGGTATTGGTAGATGGTCTGCTAGTATATAACTTTATTACAATCCAGTCCTATATGTCACATATTATTCATTGATAGAAATTCACATTCAGGTCTTAGCTTTAACATTGTATTAATAGTGCCTAGGGTTGGGCTAGTGTAAACCTTTTTTAAACAACTTTAATGTTAAGACAAACACTAGACAGGATCAGTAAACCAAATTCACAGTAGATTTTACACATGAATAAGCAGGAGCTGCTCCTGAATGTAACATAATGAGACCGAGAGAGGCCATGAATAAGAGTGCAATGACCCCAGTCCATTTGATGCTGGTAATGTACCAAAAGTGTTATTTGATGACTGTCAATAAACAGAAGGAGAAGAGGAAAAAACAGAGAGTAAGGCTCATCCATTGATGTACAAAGAGAACAAGTGTCAGTGTTGGTTAAGGGCTCTAGTTATTCCAGATGAAGCCATAAAGGTCTTTGGAAAATAATGCTGGAACTTTAACTGCTTTGTCACCTGGCTACTTCCAGTTTAGTGCTCATTTTACTTTAATGTTAACAAAACAATGTAATCTTACAGCTCTTTTGCACTTTATGTATTTTATTGTATTGAATGGATACAATTCTGATAGTGAAACATACCATGTTTCAGCAGTTTAAGTCTTTTCAGACTGAAAGACCAACAAAGTGTAATGCTACCATTTCTCCCTTATGTCAAATAGCTGACACAGAGGTTTGGACCTTTGTCTTACAAGAGGTTTCAATATTGGCACAGTTTTTTCTTGGCCACGTTTGTCACTTGTCTGTCAGTAATGTTTTCACTGATCACGACAGGCATCATGATATTAAATTTAGGCTCAGTCGGTCTGCAAAAAAATTACGATGAGTTAAAGTTTGTACAAGGCACTGGATCAGCAAAACTGAAAATCTACTCCGTTATAGTCATGCCTCATGAAAATGTTTGCTTTATGTGTGGTATGACAACACAAATTAACTCAAGAAAGCCTTCCACTGATTTCCACTGGCCATGAATAACAAACTTATATTAAAATTAACAATTTACATTTCACTTAGACACCATGAGTGAACATATTAGAGGTCCCTTAATCCATAAGTAAGAATCTTTTGTCTTGTTTTCTTTAGATTGAGGTGCGGGACAGAAGAGAGCCGAGGTACGGAGTGCAGCGCCTTCACTGAGGGCAACAGTGGCCCTGGACAACTTCCCTCCTCTTCTCTTCTTCTCTGCTCCATCTGTTTCTGTCCCTCTCTTCTCTTCTCCCATTACTCTCTTCTCTCCAATGATCAGGATATCACCCAATCTTAATGCAGACACCAAGTGTACAGGATTCTGTAAGATAAAAAAAAAACACACACACACTGGGATAAACTATATTTTCAAAAAAAAAAAAAACAATTATACAAGGTTGTACAGTGCATTTAACACTCGATTTTCTCAACAAATACCTTTATGATGAAGAAGAAAAAAGATTTACTGTATTTAGAGTCTTGATTTGTGTGAGAAATTCAATCCTTAAGATGAAGAACCATAATGTCCATCTATGATTTTACAATGATTTATCTTAAATCTTGCTATTTAATGACTTTGAGTTTGTGTGTTGTGTACATTCATAACTTCAGAAAGCAGATTATTGATACTCCCGGTCCAGTGACAGAGTCGAGACTCGCAATACAGCAGCAAGTTCATTATTAAGCATTCGAAACACTTAAACACTGACCTGTATGGCTCTTCATCTAAGGACTTTCAGATGTGAGGAATTTAAAGGAGTACCCCATTGCAGCTTTACAGAACCTAACATCTCTGGGAGATTCTCTACTGTACATACTTAACGATGTAAATAACATTACTGCTGACAAAAACAGCCGACAACAAAACCTCATCTGACTCTAATGCATTATAGTATTTCTACCCTTGGTTTCAGTGTTCCTTGTGCCAGAAGAGCATCGGAGTATGTGCAAATTCATTGTGTTTATATGACTCTTCACTACTGATTTGGTGGGATTAGACAGATGGGAATCAAATGGATATTCCACAGCAAAGCAGGGGACTGTGTATTACAATTTTTGACACAGAAAAAAGACACTTTCCCCTCATGAGTGTGGCCTCAAAAAGAGCCTCTTATTGTAGTGTTGCACCCTTCAGTATGTAGTAAAAAGTTTAATTGCTGAACTGAATTGCAGCTGTCCAAGTCAGATTCAGAAACCATGTTTTTTTTTTTTTTGTCAGAGTTCACTCCTTTGTAATTCACCAGTGTGCAGTTTACTCCAGTTTATGGTTCCAGCATACAGTGATCAGTTTACTCTACAGATGTCTTAAGACTGTGTGAATATGGCTGTATGAGTCGACCTTCTCTCAGAGGGAAGCCCCAAGTGCTGCATTGTCTTAAGGTGATGTCACTTTTTTTGCCTCTATGAATAAGAAACACTGCTTGTAGTAGTCATATGAATCATAGGTGGGAAAAAGACACAGCAAATAACCCCAATAATATTGAAGACAAAAGTTCCTTAATATTACCTCTGTAACAAGAGCAGAATATACTGTGACTTGGTGTCCTGTCCTCGAATCCTTGCAACATTTTTATCAACGTACAATTATGCCATTATGGGCAGGGGCGTAGCCAGGGCTTTAGCTGGATCAATAGTCTAAAGTCCTCCCAGGGCACCGCCTGCATCCCCGTGGTAAAGTAGCCTTAAAGTAGCCCAACTGAAATGCATTGGGTCCCATGCAAGAACATTTTGAAATATTACTTTTATATATGAGTTTGTCATATAAGCATTTTATGTCAGATTAAGCAAATTTAGAAAGTTGCATTGTCAAATGTGGAAAAAAATATTATTTTACATATTCCATTTTGACATATAACAAGTTTCAAGTCAAAGTCTATTTAAGTCAGAGGGAGGAGGTTGAGGTAGAGGGATGGATTGGTCAAAAACAATTTTACATTTCATTTCCCAGAGCTAAGTAGAGGTCTCAACCGACTCATTTTAATCTACTTTAATTTTAATCTACGAATTAATGCAAATAGCGTACTTAACATATGAATGTTACTCAGGTCACCTGACAGTTATTTAAACCCAGACACATTTTTTAATTGAGTCCAGTTGTTTTGTTTCAATTTACAACTTTAACCATGTGTTTAACACTGAATGACATTACCAAATTCACAAGAAAATATATTTCCCTCAAAAAATTGCTGAGAAAGCAGTTTTGTTGTGTGGGGACACTATTTAAATGAGACAGGATTGGGGAGGTTTTATTCATTTTATTCATAAAATGTTACCAGAGAATGAAAATGAATACAAAAAAAAGGAGAATTTCCATCTCAAATTTGTTGTCAACATTAACTTGGTAATGTACTTAACTTGAGAAATGTGCATGATATTCTAAAGTACAATATAAAAGTTATGTTAAAACCGACTTCTTTCAACCCAAACCACTTTTCCCGAACTTAAACTTAACCATTTGTCCAGAAAAATCGGCAACCTTCACGGCTAAAAAATGAAGCAAATGTGGAGTTGCCAAACTGCAGTTCCTCAATTGGCCACTTGAGGCTGGTTCAAAAGGTGAGACAATATCCTTTGATGCACATGTTAAAATGTCAAACTCTACAGCAGAAATTAACAGGTTAACAGGCTTGTACAGAAAATGGCGTTGGTCCGTATAGCTTAATTCACTGTTTATGACATCTGAGGGCAATTGCTCTTTTATACTTTTTTACCTATTTAAATTATATTAGGGCTTAAAGTCATGCATCATAGCTGAAAATCATAGCTGAAGTGCGTGCAACTACAGAACCATTTGCCAAGCAAAAAATACTTTAACTTTATAATATCTACAAGAATAAAGAAAGGAAAAAGCTGTCTATGCACCATTCCTTTAAATTTCAAAAACAAATTGTTCATACTGTACCAATGCTTCTTGCATGAGGCCCATTGTGTCTAATAAAATTTGAATCACTCCATAAAAGATACACCATGTGTGAAAGTAATAAATTATTAACACAAAGTAAAGTCAAATAATAGACAAAAGAATATTATTTATGTAGCATCGTGACCAATACCACCCAGATTATTGTTGCTCCAACAACAATGTACCTTGATGTAGCACTCCAGACAAAGCCACTCGCGTCAGTGCACCTATGACATGGATTATTTGCTGACACGTTTGTCACACTGCTACACCAGCAACATAAAAACGTCCTTTTTATAGGACATTTCAAGCAAGGCAACCCAGAATGATTGGCTTGACATCTAATAGGACAACTCATGCGCTAACCTGTGCTACTTTAAACAAAGAAATGGCACCTTTTTTCATGAAAATGAAAATACTTGCAAGGGCATTCTTTACTTAGTTTGGTGGTGTTGCCAGTATGAGGTCAACAATGTACCCATGAGCACAGCTATGGCCTTAAAAGGCTGTAGCAACTTGATATGTCGGCATCAATGATACTGATCGTCATTATGTTAGTGACAAGTATGATTCTATCATGTGACAAGCTGCAGTTGCACAGTATGATAGAGCAGGCTGCTGTAACCCGGAGCACCATGGGGCTTTTATCCCTCTCAGAGCAGCACTTCAGGCTGACATGCTGTAACTGAACCTCCTAAAGCACCCAACCTGGGTCGAGTCATCACGGGAATGAAATTAGTTGTGTAATAAAAGCACACAGTTGATTGTTTCATATGAGATTGGCATGCTTTGCCCATTCGGTGGGGTGTGGGCATGATCATACTGTAAACACTGAGAAGTAATTGAAACCATTTCACTGAACAATCCAAACACACACGGTGATAAGCGGCTGTTTATTTAATGGCCAATATCATAATGGGAATACAATCCAATGAGGGATATTTTGCTGCATTATATTTCATTGTAATTCAAGTAAGGGATGCACGATTATCACAAGCATTCATCTTAAAATATCAGATTACCACATTTCTTTTCAACAATGTTACAATATTTATATTGTTTTGTAAAAGGTGTTTTCTGATCAAATGCGAAGCAAATTTTGAGCTCACAAATATTGCCAGGTTAACGTCTACAGATACCACAAACCTTAACAACAATCATCATCAACCACAAAAAAAATAAACGCTGTTGATGCCTTAGACCTGTTGTTGAAGTCCCAGACATACCCGAAGGTTTGTTGAGACTGTCCTCTTCCAAAATACAATGTTGTACAGTAGCTTGTCCAGAACCATATTATTGTGAGTGGCAGCCCATAGTAGGCAGAAGTGACATTACACAGTGTTAAAACAAAGGGGAGAGCAAGGAGTATAAAGAATGACAAAGTCCACATATGGTGGTGGGATATAACGTGACACTAGCGTTCTTCTGACAATAATGTTATTTGAAGTAATGTGACTTAATTTCATGTTTCCAATAATTCCGCATTTTCACCTAACTTCTCTACTTCATAAATATATACTCTTTGCCCTGAACTTTGGGTAGTTTTGTTGCAAATCCCGACCAAACTGTGACCTTTCAACAACAAGAAACATGTACATATGAGGACATATTGATGTTCTACAATGAGTGAAGGAGCTTATTTTGGAAAGGCTCCTGTGGTATTTGAAAGTTGGAACAAATGTCATATGAGTTTGTATGGTTTGGAGGACTTGTTGAGTTTTTCTTCCACTTCAGATTTTCACAGTAAAATTTCAATGCTTAAATTCGCTCAGAAACGTATACGTTTCTTTTTCTGTTAACTGGCCCGAATAAGCTCCCCTTCAGTGACTTTGTATGTATTCGTGCTGTGCAAAAACTTTGCTTCGCATTTGTCCGAACTCCAAATACACCTTAAAGACATACTATGCAGGAATTTTTCTATACTGTTTCATTTAAGCCCAAATCCTCTACCCTGGCTTACCCAAAGCAAACCCCAGATTCACTATTATTTCGGAACCAGCTTTGCCTATCTGGCTTAGACAGAACAATCCTGCATAGTATACCTTTAAGAAATGAAGGACTTACAGCAAATATAATGGATTAGTATTCGATAAGATACCTGATCTCAGCCACATACCGGACTAGTAGAGTATCCTGAATTGGTTATTGATGCATCCCTACACTATATACATACAATGAGCAGATAGCTAGATGTGTAGTGTGTTTTTCAGAATGGTAGCTAGCTAACTCTCAGGAAGCTGTGAACACAGTATTGTATTAAAGGCTCATGATGGAAACAACCAACACAAATGAGAGGGACGAAAGCATTTTTGGTCAGTGCCCTTGTAATGTGGTCTTGGTCATGTGACACATTACACCACAGTGTCTCTCGTAAGTAAGGCTTCAGTTTAACACATTTTGGTACAGCAGTTGTTTTTTCCTGTGCTGGGCCTTTAAGACAATATAAAAACAGCCCTTATGCTGAATCTATTGATGCTGTCCATGCAGGCTCTGCACAGACCTTAGCCTACATCTGTTAACTCTGTTAGGGTAGGAGTGGTGGGCCCTCATTCAAGAAAAAGTTCTTTCACTTTTACCTTGATGTAACCATGCAAGCATTTGAAAAAAAAAAAAATACAATTGAAAGTACTAAAAGAGTATCAAGACACCACATCCATTTGGTATTGCAAGAAACATGTTTTGATATGTACATGGTCATTTGAGAAAATCATTGCCCTCGCTGAGACTTCAGCATGGTGATTTTTGTTTTAATATATCTAATGGTATAAATTGCGGTTATGTCTCTCATATAGTATAGATTGTGATTTAGACATAGCGTGCATCTCTCATTTGGGAATTGTTTTACGGGCCCAGGACATACTTTGCGACGAGTCAACGAAAACAAACAAAGAAAAAAAACGCCCTGAGGCCTACGCGGTCACGTCAGGCTTCCAAGCATCGTTACCTGTGTGATCGTTGGTCTGATCTCCTCTCCGGGTACTCTGTTCCTGAGGACTTGACGATGAACTGAAAAATACCTTAACAAGGAACTGACAATACCTTAACCCTGATGAGCACATATTTGTACCACTCCAGGTGCCTCTAAGAACTCTTGATTTAATTCAGATGTGGTGCAGAACCAGCAAAACAAGTAGTGACACTGTAGTTTTTTCTACTAAAGACTACATACTCTGACTGAGCTCTGAAGCTAGTAGGGTTTTACTGCAGATTTGAGGTCAATTCAGTCTCAAGTGGAGCAATTCAAACTAAAATAATTAAGAATACTTTTTTTCCCCAGTTATTTAACTTATTTGGGGAAATATTTTGATATGTTTAACTAAAAAAATACACTTGATTTTCCTTTATTTTGGGTTTGATTAGACTCTAATACTGAATTTACCTCAATGTAGAATCTATATAAAATTTAAAGGTGTGAAAAAGAAAGAAAAGTGCATAAAACAGACATGGAGTCGATGAGAAGTCATTTCCAATCTCAAGCAGCAAACAAAATGTTTGTTGTCTATGTAAATGCCATTGATATGTCAATGATTTCATCATGGTTTTTATCATGCAATATCATGTATAAAGACATAATGTGGGGGGTGGGACGGGTCAGGGGCAAAGATGAATTCTGTCCAGTGACTTATGTTATTATAATAGTTGACTTTCTGTTAACTCCTGAAATGCAGATGTTGCCAAAATACCATCAACTATAATGTGTTAAAATTAAAAAAAAAGACAAAAAAAAAAGAAGAAGAAATAATCTGGGTTTTTTTGTTTTGTATAACAAAAGAATGATATACTGATATTTGTCAAGTACTTCTGATGAGATCTTTGTTTTATGTGTTAACTGCAGAATCTTTCCTTTCTGTTATGGTTTACTTTCTATGTATTTTGGTATGATGTATGATGATTGTTGTTCTGTCACATCAGATTTAACATCTCAGATTCAATTTTGACTCACTAAAGGATGACTGCTTGTTGAAATATCAACACCCAAAAATGTATAAAAGTCTATTTATAAAGTTGCTTGACCGTGGACAAGTGGACAGAGTCTGGAAGAGGCTTGTTGCTTTTCATGAATTATGACATGCTGATTTTGATTTGAAAATAATGTCTAATTAATTCCTATTTGTGAATAGTATTCCAACTCACCATGATGACGATTTCTGTTATTGAAACACATTTTGAGAAGGTCGAATAAAGATATTTTACATTCAAAAAACATAAACATGACTGATTCCGTGGATCATGTGAATTTAGGGTAAAACAATAAGCCCTGTTCTTGTAGGGTACCTGGTACGTTCACTTTTAATGTCACAGCATAGGTCCCAAAAGGTGGGGCATTGTTAAAATATAAATAAACACAATTCTGAATTTGCTGATAGCTGTAGAAATACAGAATATTCAAATAACATACAGTATATTGTCTAAATTTTATAAACGTGTCTTTTGTAAATATACTTTCTAAGTTTAAATTTAATTAATTCTGTTTTTGTTTTTTTTTTTAATCTATAAAGACTGTCCACCACTAAAATGCAAACCCATGTATTGTTTGTACCACAGCTCATTAGGACCCATAATTACATTTTCATTTAGTGGTGCCCCCAAGTGGCTGTAGTAATTATAACAATAGAGTGTGAAAGCAAAGCGGAAAGCGACATAAAGAGAATAAAGAATGAAAGGTCCACTAAGGATGGGCTTTTCTTTTTGTTTTCATGCAAAAAACAAACAATTTAGTTTGAACTAACATAATATAACCCCTCGTTAAGGGTTTTCGCAAATTCCAATCAAACTGCTTAATGGCTGTTGATGCACATTCAACACGTTCCAAGAACAGTATTGAAAGCACTTCACCGCCATCTAGCAGTTGAAGTGTGAACTACATACAGTATTATACCCAACTATGCCTAATGTCGCTAACTTGCATCATACCTATATTTATATTTCTGCAATTTCCCAGTTTTGGGATCAATAAAGTATATCTATTCTATTATACCTATTGTTTGTGCGATAATGAAATGAACAACTAAAAATGTTTTAATTTAATAAATACAAAAATAGACCTATGAGGTCATATGGTTCTGTATTACAAAGTGTGCCACCTTTTTTCGGATATCTGGGAATGGTCATATATTTTTGAATCGTATTTTATTTTTTAAATCTCTGACTAAAGTCATTCTACGCTTGCATCAATCAAACCTGCAATGGAACTAGTTGGCACATGTTACAGAGCTGCCAGTTAGTGCTAGTTACAATAATTAAGCAAGCAATACAGTTTGAACATTTTATTCAAATATAAACATTTAATAGAATATCTGACTTTTTTAAATACACCAACAATTTAAGCAGTCAATCAGAAGTCATCTGATTATTTTAGCTAGCAACCAATACAAATAAAGAATATAATTATATATAAAGAGGGTTTTGCCAACTAAACTCAAAATCAGTGTGCCAAACAAAACCAATTTTTAAACCAATTTTATGAAATTGTGTCCTGTTTTTAAAACGAAGTAAAACTATTTTGGATATTATAAGTCCACAGACAACTTGTTGTTTATTTCAATACTATAAAAGTGGCTTTCATATTATTTGGAAGATAAGCAAACATTAGATTTTACATATTTTTTCATGTGTCCTGCAAAGGACCAGCAGACCTCTCTGTCCTACACACTGCCTCATACACTGTTATTATTTTGGACCCTAAAGATCGTGATTCTTGAATCCATCAGCATGCACAAACTTGTGATCGAAACAGGAATAGTTTATGCAATTAACAGCCAAGCCAGAGTGTGCAGCTCTGCTCCAGTGTTGAGGGTGAGTCACACAACCAAAAATATCACACAGATGCACACTAAGAGGGTGGCATAGCCTGAAACTGCCTGTGTCTCGAGAATCTGCAGCTTGTCACAGTAAGTACCTGTAATTCATCAGAGGGTTCATCTTCTGTGTGGTCTGCTTTTAGCAACTACCACACGGGTTGCCCACCAGTGTTATTTATTGAATTCTGTGTTGTAGCCGTTTGTAACTGTGCAGCAGGATGAGATACCACAAGGCTGGCTCCGCTCAAGAACAAAGCTCTACTTTTAAAAACCTCAAAACTGTTTTTGTCATCCATGTGGGTTTGAAACTGACATTTAAGGAAGTAAATCTTCACCTGGCCCTAGGGTTGGGTATTGTTTAAAAATATATGATACCATTACCAATACCGGTACCCTTAAAGCACAGTTGCTCACCAGTGAGGGCCCTGAGGAACATTTTGTGCAGCCCCTGAACCTGACATGAAACAAAATGCTAGTTATAACAAGATATTATCATGTTATTATAGATAGCGAAACGAAAGAATAGACAATAATAGGTTATTGCTCGTTTGGATGATTGAATTAAATTCTTCTTTCAGACTGGTTTGAGACAGTGAGAATTCACAGTTATTGAGCATAGTTTATGATATAGTTAACAGTATTATCAACTGAGGACATTGTTATCAATATCATACACTGTTTTAAATCTCATTCTACAAGAAACTGTCATTTTCTCATTATAACGAGAAATTATAATTGTCAAAAATAATGTGATGGTATCTCATTATGAGAAGCTTTTACTATCTCTTTATTACAGGAAACTCATCATTATCTCGAAATAACATATCTTAAAATAGCGTGATAGTATCTTGTTATAACAAGAAAATTTGATTATCTCAATATAACGAGAAACAAAAATTATCTTGAAATAATGTATAATAATAATAATAATATAATAATGTAGGAATCAGAGCAGCTTTAAAAATTATTACATTGCTGTATGTATGACTGATTAATAATCTTAGCTCTTTGCACCATTTCCTTGAAGAGAGTCCTAGAAGTAGGTCTTGATTTGAATTAATCTCATAGAAAAGCTTTTGACTGATGACCACTGACACTGTGACAAAGGTCCAGATCCATCAGAGGTTTGGGAGTCTGTGTGGTCCTTTTCTGCTGCTCTCAGTCCTTCTCGACCTACCACGCTGTTGCACTCCAGAGGCAAAACCTCTTACACTTGCTTTCAGCCAACCTACCACAGTCTGCCTCGCTCACATAGGATCTGTTGACTTTGACTTACCACACTGTGTGACAGCTATTTATCAAGATATTATTTCTTAAAACTCCACTCTGTAAGCATGCTACATTATGTTCTGTTCAATTCCTCTAAGATGTGGAGAAAGTGAGCATAAGTCTACAGGTATGAAAAATGATCAATAGAGACCAATAGATCTGGTAATAAAAAGACTGTGGTTATGGCATCTAAAGTCGGTTAGGGTTTTGTTAGGGTCAGGATAAGGCTGGCCAAAGTACATGTCTGAAGTTACTCAATAAGACTTTTTTGTAGGTCTGTGACAGGAAGCAAGCTACAGTCACCTGCATGAGAGTTAATCTCCACACCCCTCCATGTCCTCCACTACAGTGTAATACAGAATTTTGATTCTTATATTGAACCAAATATTGGCAGGTTGTCCTTAACACAAAGCATGCATCAGAAATGATCCTATAGACACTTTCACTAGTATATAAATTAATTCATTAATTCATTATCTTAACCGCTTATCCAGGCTTGCCATAGGGAGGCTGTGCCTATCTCAGCCGGCTTGGGGCCGGAGGCAGGATACACCCAGGACAGGTGGCTGGCCAGCCTATTGCAGGGCTGATGAGCAACCACACTCACTCACTCATTCACACCTACGGACAATTAGAGTGACCAATTCACCTAGTGTGCAGGTTTTTGGTCTGTGGAGGAAACCGGAGCACCCGGAGAACCTGCAAATTTCATTCAGAAGTCCCCGTGCCCGGGATTGAACTCACAACCCTCGGCCCCAAGCACTCTTTCTGTAAGGCATGAGCGCTAACCACTCCGTCGTCGTGGGGCCACTATATATTTTGTTTAGGCATAAGGTGATATCAGGATCCTCAATAACATCTTTTGAACAATTACCCTTGTTTTCACTCTCAGATGTCCCGGTTTCAAAAGCATCTCCAACGACTTAACATTGGCTTTGTTTCCATGCTGCCATTCCATGTGCTATCAGCACAACTTTCGGTCTTTAAAAAAACACAATCTTATGTCATTTTGGGCGATCGGGCTGAATATACATCTCCTCAGGTAACATCTAGATTAGTTCAGAGTTTCAGTCCATGTTTCAAAGAGACCTTGTTATCTCCATTTTACCCATTGTGTGTTCCCTGTGTAACAAAACCCAGACTACCAGGAAAACCGATACAGACACAAGAGAAAGATACAAAGGCAGCATAAATGAGGGTCCAGGAGTACTGGTTATGTAAAGAAAAAAAAAGGAACTTCCTGCTGTGAACCACCAAGCCACCGAACACCGTGAAATTGTTCCTCTGTGACTAAAGGGTCGACGTGGAGACGTGGTGTGCCGACTGGTTACCGGCCAGAGGCTGTCAGGAAGGAAGAGACTGACCACAAACTGTCCTGCAGTCCGTCACACATGCAGAACAATTTGCCTGTGTATGTGTGTGTGCGTGCACGTCTGTGTGACAGCGACAGAACAATTTTCCTCTATAGTTCATATTTTTGACATAACAGCATCTACACATGTATCCAGTCACAACTGTGAAGTTTTAGATAAAGTATATGAGCTTTCCTTTTTAGAGTACATACAAAGTATACGCAGCAAAGACATGTGTGGCATACGTTCTTGGCAGTATCATGGTCTTTACTTCATGCTATATGTACTGCAGCATATGTAAACAGTTGAAAGCAGAAAATGTTCTGTGCAAACCATGACGCCGTCGTCATTTCCTCATGCCGTGTCTTAAAGGGGCCGCACATGGCACGGAGGCTGTTACAGGTGCGCCTCGTTAAGAGTTAATTAACGGAATTCTGTGTTTGAAAGCATCAAAGCAAAAGATTAAAGGCTGCTTTGAAGAATCTAAAATATGAAACATACGCTGCTATTCTGTAAAATATTCATCTAAAAATGTAAGGAATAAAAAAGGAAAAAAATTAAATTATAACGTGTGACTGAATGTTTTAATGCTACTGTATATATTTTATATTTATAGATATTGAGGTTGTCTATAAAGTCTTATAAGCAAATGAACAGACAAATATGTTAAAAATTATTACAAAATGAGAAAGTAGTAGATATTGAAGTGAATACACCTCAAGGTGGACACCATTGCACAAATCCAATGTAAGCTAAGTGGGTTCACGTAGGGTCATGGTAGATTTATCTGGCCTGATCATAGCTCAGCTCTGTCCCCACTGTTGCTGATTTTAAAGACTGTTTGCTTAGCCATGATCCAAAAGCTATGTTAAGATTCCTGTTCAGCCATTCAGTACCCTGTGAAATCCATGCACAGCCTCTTTAATATGAGGTGCAGTCAGTAGCATTTTTCCATTATCATAATTCAATGGCCGCTTTGAAGACTTGGGTGAGAGAAGCTTGATGGAAACACGTTGAAATAAAATGACATGAGGTATTTAAATTAAATAGCAAATGTGCCAAAAGGGAGATGAAAACAATTTTGTGAATAAGTTCTTACGCAGAACACTGATCATGACTGATCATGTGTGCCGGTCAAGATGAGCTGAAATTAAAGAACAATTATAGACTGCCCAATTGAATCCAGGTCCTGAAGACATATTTTCTCTCATGGATGGTTGTCCGATTAGCAACCTATTTATTATTATAATTTTTTTTTTACCTTCTCTTGCTCTATCTCTTCTTCTTCTTCTCATGTGCTGCCTACAAGAAACCTACAGAAGCCTAAACGAACTAAATAATAACCCTTCACTCAACCAGTTGATGGAAAACATCCCTAATTTGCATTATCCTGAATGAATCATTAAAAAAAATGATTTGACTTAAAGAGAAAATCAGCTTTTTCTTCTGTGATGGTCACTGACATTGTCATCCTACAAAATGCTTGTTTCTCTGAAGGTTAGGTTGCTTGGAGTGAGAGAAAAATAGACTTTGAAGATTGCAATGTTTTTCATGCATTTTTGATGTTTTAGAAAGCAGTTTTGTGATCATTTGGCCTGAACCAATTTCCTTCACACAAGGGACAATGTCAGCACAAAGAGTTGTTTTTTGACCAGTCAGCAGTCATAAAAATAGGTTTAGCTTTAATAGTCAGCATCTGTGTGTATCGGAAGGTGGTGGGGAGGGCTGGTAGAAATAGAGGAAATAAGAAATGTAAAAGATAAAATGAAAGTCACTATTTTTTTTTATCTTAACAAGTCCAGCTGGTTAGAGGCCACCACTGAACCAAGTGACCATCCTGTTGGAGCGCCGGCCATCCTCTCACCCACGTAGCCTTAACACGGCACACCAGGGCCAAGGGTAATATTTAGGGACACATGGGTACACAGCTAAACTCCAAACACACCTCGCTTGGAACAAAAGTTGGACGCCGGGAAGAAACCGATGAACTAAACATGTGGACATACTTTTTTTTTCTTCTCTCTTTTCCCAGAAGTGATGTGAGACTATAAATATTATCCAGTGTCCACTGCCCATCACAAGGACTTTACTGGATTTTACTGGACAGTAACATACGATTTAACAGTGACAAAGTCAGATTTTTTTTTAAGATCAACAAGTTCTACGATTTTTAAAAATAATATATATTTTTTTTACAATGCTTCATTCAATAAGTAGCATTCACGGATGCTCTCTGTTGCTGGTGTTTGCTTTCTGTTTGCCTCTCATTCTCCTGTTGAGCAGTGGATACTCCGAAGCCTCTATGTACCATAAAAAAGGTAAGAACTACTTCCCTGTAGAGTTATTATTATTTTTTGAAATCATGTGTTTGTACACCCCAGCCCCATCCCGGAGAGCATAAATTGTGTTACCTCTAGCCCTTAGACCAACCCCTGACTGTCCACAGACTCTGTCCTCTGTCCTCTGTACCCTGACCTTGCATCCAGCCCAGTGGGGCTCTTCACAGCAGATCATTGTGTTCCTATTGATCCCCTTCTCAAGGTGACTGACATATCCCATGAGGATAGTTCCTGCAGCCTGCAGTAACAGAAGGACAATTCAATGCGCACGCTAGATTTAGACATTAATGTGCCCGACCTCTTGTAGCAGGGCTTCAGTGTTTTGTTGAGAGGTCAGACATTTATAGAATCTGCAAAGTTTTTATGTAACCTCTTGTAAAAGATGAATGCCTTCATCTCCCAGGGTCATTCCTGGAACTGGAAAGGAAAATTATGTGGACACGAACAAGGTTGATATGTCATTGTGGTGCTTGTTTTTCCACAGGCGTTTGTTCATATAAAGAGAAGCATTACAAACCAGGGGAGTCCTTCAGGAGAGGCTGTGACAAGTGCTACTGTCATGACTTTGGGTTCTATTGCTTCGCGTGAGTATTAATTGATTTTAATTATATAAAGTCTTGCTCATGGGAATTCTGTCATTGTGAATAGTTCTCACAGTCTCTCCTCTCACCTTGTGTCTCCTCTCTTCTCCTCACCACTCCTCCTACTGTCACTCAAGTACTGTCCTCAAGTTTTTTTTTCATGCAACCTTATTTGAGAACTTTCTTGATTTTCTGCTCCCATTACAAAATGAAAATAAACTAACAAATAAGGATGTATTATTAAAGACTAAGCTATTTTGATTCATGTAAGGGTCCTGCAATTCATGATTTTACTAATAGTACACTGTTTTTACACTTTAGTTTTGATGGTTAAAGTTTTCATCTGAAGGACATATGCTCCTCTCCTCTCATGTCTCTTGTCCGTCTCTTCCAGGCCTAAGAAGCCCACGTCCTGGCCCAGGAAGTGTCGCCGGGTCCGGACAGAGTGTGGTTACACAGTTGTTTATAAAGAAAACCCACAGGTGGAGTGCCGAGCCTACAGCTGGATAGGCTGACATGCTGGACATTTATCAAACTATTTTAAATATGTAGATATTGTATGTTCTGCATTGTACACACTGTGTGTATAAAGTTTTCTTCAGGGCAACATATCCGTGATATCACCATCATGAGTTCCCTGGTGAATGGTGTAATTTTCATCATTTAAAATGGTGCATCGCATTATGGCATAACAAACATACTGGTTACAATCAGAACCGCTTGAGTTTATCACGAGTTAGGCCGATGACGATCAAGTTTATCTGATCCGACATGTAAATATTGTATGCTGTGCTTCAGTCATCTAAAGTAAATTATACCAAACTGATGCTACTAAATACAGAATAAAAACTTGTTTACCAATGACTCTCAAAACAGTGTATACAGCTACTCTGTTTAACAAACTGTTGGTTGGATTCAGTACTTGGCTAAGTTGACGAGAAGATCATGCTACAGGCATAAATACTGATGTGACTGTCATTTGTTGCATGACAAGGAATACATGTTAGTGCTGGGGCTGTTGAGTGGAAAGCATGATATTCTTTTACCATCACACATACACATACGTTTTGAGCGTGACCCTTGGCCCGACCAATAGTTTGTGAAATCACTCGGCAGTGATAGTGTGATTCAGCCATGTTGAATTAATGTGTTAATGTCGTTGGGCTGGAGTTTGTCATGGAGAACTTTCAGCATACTGTTTGTGCATGCAGTACCTTTGAGGTTATCCTGGCCAGTATTCGACTCTTTTTTAAATTGTTTTAATAAAAATAAACGTACATTTGCATAAAGCAAGCATATGTGTCAATTCCCATGTTGATAACACTTTATCCATATAAGGTACATTTAAAGCTGATGAAAAATGATCAGTAAGTCGTAAGTTTACAAAATATTTAAATCGATAAACAACCCTTGTTAGCAACAAAATAGTTGATGTATGTTTAACTGAGTTACAGAATATTTTATGAGTGTATATTTTTCCTTTTTATTGCCATAGTCTAGCTAAGTCTACACTACTACACTTTTTTCTCACTGTTGTGTGTGAACAAGCAGTTGCATTAATTGACTTTTTTTGCCACCTTGGGTGCAGCTGACCCTATTTAAAACACAAATTTAGTTCATGTGAAAAACTTGCAGTAAAATCAGCTGCCTGCTTGGGTAAAATAAAATAATAATAATAATAATAATAATAATAATAATAATAAAAGCTGTGCAGAGACTATGCTTCTCACTATGTGTAGCATCTTTGACAAGATACACTGGATGCATTGTTAAATAAATATAACTGTACAGTTACCATTTTTAAGTGTTTGAAATGAAGCACAAGAATGTGAATAGTAAAATTAGCATCTAGTGGGAGAAGCCTTCAAGGTCCAAAGGTTTAATATGAATACAAACTTAATGAAATGAAAGCCAAGAATAAAATGTGGGTAGTGAATGTAAGGTAAATATAGGATATCTGGACAATTAAATGAGAATAAAACAAATAATAAATTGAGTTCCACTGCCAACTCACTGCCATAAAGCTTCCCCAGAGAAACATTTTGAGTGAGTGTTTCCTGATCAGTCTCGATAAGGTTTATAATTTTGTTCAGGAGTTTTCCTTCCAGCAGCAGGAGGCTCCATGACAAAACAAGCTGAGACCTGTCTGGAATACAAAGCGGCTTAAATAAATCTCAAAAAGCAATGTGAGGTAAAGTGTTGCTAATCACTTTATGGTTATGAAATTTTCCTTATCTTGATCTTGGGGGTTGTGCAGATGGTAAGACGCTGGTTGTGAAGCTGACTGAGACAAATGAACCCAAAAGCACCATATAAGACACAGGATGAAAAGTTCAAAGTCTTTAATTGCAAAAATTGATTAATCTGCAGATAGAGCTAATAAGGGCAGATTGAGGTGACAAAAACACAAAGCAAAAAACACAGTCATATAATCCAAATACCTACACCTAGCTGGAAGTCAGAACACTCCAAACAAGGCCAGTTAACCTACTGAGCAACAGACAAACAAGTTGCTCACGGTAAATACACCGTGGAGGCTGGTTAATGAGGCCCAGGTGAAACTAAATCTGGGGTGGGGAGTCAGCAACACATGAGAGTAGAAGTGAGGACACCTGAAACAATTAACAAAGTGAATTATAAATAAAAATAAAACAGGAAACAAAAAATTACTGAGACTGAAAACAAAAGCATCATGATCTTGGAAACAGGAACAAGACATAACACCGGGAGGTTCATTTTTACATGACTGGCTGTACTGCACTAAAATTGATATGGCCATTTCTTATAGTGTGGACTTTGGTTTTAATTGTAATTAGGCATTATGCATAAACAGCCCAAACAGGCTTACAAGACACCATGAAAAAAGAGGAACATAAATTATGCTAAATACAACAAGAATAAACCATCAAATGCAGGTAATAAACTTATTAAGGGTACAAAATATCAAAAGATTAACGTGTTAGTGCTTGTACACATTTTTGATGATTTGAGAACTACTTTTTTCAAATTGTAAAATAAATAATAATAATAAATAATAATAGAATATTTCCATATCTTTTCTGATTTTGAAGCAGTTTCATTTGCTTTATCAATACAAGAAAGTATCAAAACATTGAATCCATGATGCACACAGCCCAAATTCAGAAACTGTCTTCAAGCAAGCAGTCAGAAATTTTGGAAAGTTGTGATGTCACATCTGTATAATATACAGATTAAATTACAGTTATTCTTCAGCTGCAATGATGGTGCAGAAAGGCTGAAAGTGTTGATGCAATAGACCTTGAAGCAGTGGCCCATCAGGGCAGGCTGGGCTTCTTCAGGAAGGGGGCTTCAAGAGACTGACAGGAGGACACCGGATTTGAACCTGTGACCGTCTTGCTGTGAGGAAAACTGCTCATCACTACATAATACAAAACGTCCCCTTTAAAACTTGAAAACCTTTCTATTCTGTCATCGGTGCACCAAGATGTTATTTAATTTTGAGCAGCTATTTCATTTAACAGAGACATTCTAAACCCATCACAATAAGGATAATACAGCGGAAAATGTGTTTCATCTCAGGGTCTCCTGTTTAGAGTAGCTACATTAAAAAGATTTAAAAGAAAAAAACATAAAGTGCATATTGGGGCTCTGAGCAACATTGACAACAGCACTTCCACAGGAAGCACAGTAATTAACATTTTTTTTCATCTCTCAGATTGAGTTTAAGGCCGGCCCTTTCGGGTCAGGCTGGCCTCCTGGCTGTGAGGACTACAGATGGGGACATGGCCTGTAGAGGACATTATCAGGAAGTCAGCCAAGGGTGGCTGAGGCACTGTGCAGCGGTGGCCCTCCTCTCTGGATGATATTCCAACATGCGAAGAAGGAAGTCTGAGAATCCAGTGGCGTCCTCCAACAGGAAGTGATATTTCTCAACCAGGACGTCGTAGAGGCTCCAGAGCCTCAGTGGACCGACACGGCGCAGGTCACCTGGATGAAACACATTCAGTATTAAACAAGGATGCTCACCTTATGAAATGTTCTACGAGGATAGATGCCAAAAAAAATTGATATCCATGAAAAGCCCAGTGGGCATGTATTCCTTACCTCTGCGGCTGAAATACTCTGCAGAGTATCTGCCCGACATGACAACAGCTGGTGGGATTTTACCAAGCAGCTCCATGATCTGGGCGATATGGTCTGGATGGATGGAGAAAAAGAAGAAACACACACATGTAGGCATGAGAGACACAAATGTGCACAATTACAATGTAGCCACAGTGTAATCCCATTTAATCCTGTGTCACTGTAATAAACATACTGTGGAGCTATTGTTCTTGTTAATATTAAGTCGTGCATTTAGGTTATCATTAAATGTCATTGTTTGATTATTTTAGATTTTTTGATTTATTTTGATAAGATTTCTTCTTTTTTGCAAACATTGTGTATTTTCTATGAGGTAACACTGTGAGCATGTGAAATCGTACATGTAGAACCAGCATGCACTGGGGTGGGCCTATGGTTATTCCCTAGTGCAAGAGAGGCCTCATGCATTGTTCTTTTGTTTGCTTGCTTGTTTTGGAAAATAAATGATAGGAAACTAAACTTAGTAAAAATATGCATATTTTACTTTACTTTACCAGCATATTTTACTTTAAAAAGTAAAAGATGCTGTTTTTTCACTGTTTCCCAAATCCCCATGTTTTACTGGTGGCTATTCGGTTTGATATGAAGATAGTTATGTTTTGTTTTGTTTTTGTTTGTTTTTTTTTCAGAAAAATTGGCCACTAAACATACCTTCCTCCAGGGAAATGGACTCTCTGGCTTTGGGTTCGAACAGGGAATCTCCAGTGACCAACTCAAAGGCCTGGGAGAGTGCATGAGATAATAGAAGAGTGAAATATGTGGGCATGTATGTGTCTGTGAAAAGGAGGAATCCCAATCATTTCAGTTTATCATTTAAAGTAGCCTTTAAGTTTCTCTTAAAGGCTATCTTAAATACACATAGTTCCTCTTTCTTCTATGCTAGCAGCACTGGGTTGCCATGGAATTAGGTGATAAACTGACTTTAATAACACATTCAGATGTTACTGTAGTTATAGAGCAATAGAAGACATATAGATATGATACAGTATATAATATAGCTAAAATATGCCTTTTTTGTTTTGCTGGGGCCAAACCGAAGTTCTTGTGAAAACCCCCCAAAATACATTTAGGTTGAAGTTTAAGAAGTATATCTCATGTAAACCATCCCTTCCATAACATGGATTGATGGGTGTAAACACAGTGTATGCATCACATTGCATATGATTTGCCCTCACCATGCAGGCGACACTCCAGATGTCAGCGGGTGGGCCATACTCAGACCCCAGTAAGACCTCCAGAGAGCGGTACTGACGCGTCTGAATCTCCTCACAGAAATGTTTGTACTGGGCAAAAGAAGAGAAAATTTTGAATGTATACTTTGATATTTGTTATCTATGGAAAATCTAAACAGCCATAGTCCAAACTCCGTTACATTTTTCTCTGATATTATCTCCAAATCACAAAATAATTATGTCCTTAACTTGAGATAACAGCCTTTTGTTACTACAAGACAATGAGGTCAATAAAAGCAAACTTTGTAATCTCAAAATAAGGACACAAATGCTATGCCTAGATCAGTCGACAGCGATGATTAAACTTAAACCATGCCATACATCAGACTTAGAGCTTGATAATGACTGTTTCAAAAGCAACTACTGACCACCCAGCAGGAGCTGCCCAGGTCAGCAATCTTCACTGTAATGTCCTTTAAACCGCATGGGTTCACCTGCTCCTTCTCTAAAAGACACAATAAGGAACCATGTGTTAAAACTTAAGACAATAATAGAATGAGAAATTCTTATATTGGACAGTAAGTTTTGGTCATGTCTCATGATTTGCAAACAATGCTTAAGCCTGATTCCATGTTGAATGACGGCTTAATGCTTAAAGCTCCCTGGATGCTTTTTTTCTCTTACATAGTTTACTTTGAGGGTTAAGACATCAGCACAACAAATGTCTATGAACCTAACGTTTACATAACGCGTGGACAGAACAGAGAATACATGTTAAAAGCTTAATATTTGCACACATATTGGCCTAATGTATGAGTGCTTTGCACACATATGATAATGTCTCATGGCCATTCAGACAGCAAAGAAAACTGTACATCTTCAAGACTTCTCTCTTAGACTGTCTCCAGAATCTGTAGCATTAAAAAACAAAACTGTACCTGTGGAATTGGTTTCTTTCTCAGTCAAAGCAGAGGAGGAGCTGCTGTTCCCTGCTAGAACTTTGTGGCGCTGCTCCTCCAGACACAACAGGATGTTCTCAGGCTTGATGTCAGTGTGGATGATTTTACACTGAGTGTGAAGGTAGTCGAGACCCTGCAGAACCTGAGATCATTCAACCTTTATGTTATCTTCCATACATCCAATCAGGGTTGGGTCACCTTGTGCAGAACTTCATGGTTCCATCCAACCCCTGTCATCATTACATCACTTTTTACATCTGGATACATCTCCACTTTCCCAGAAACTTTAGTGTCAACTTCAGGCATCTACAAACGTTGCATTGGAATCTGAACATCACTGGCACATCACATTTGTGCAGCTTGTTTTGACTGGTATGACAAGGACTATGTTAACTCTAGCCTGCTTGGTCCAGTTAGCTAACAAGCAAAGACTAACCGGCATGCAAACAAAATAATAGTTTTTTGCAGGCCAACAAAGAAGTAGCATTGCTGTGGGGTCTCTGTGAGAAATAATAATAATAATAATAATAATAATAATAATAATAATAAT
>JAOWBC010001714.1:4971900-4990175 GCA_028566105.1 Hypoplectrus providencianus
TGCATCTGGTTGAAACTCCACAGCCACTGGCCCTGCACAGACCCTTGCCGGCACTCCCAGCGCTGGCCACACCTGAAAAAACACGGAGAGGTAAGAGAGACAAAGAAAGAGAAAGTACGTCAGCATTCATAGTAACACCACTCAGACATGAACACTGGCTTGTACTTTGATTTCCACATATGTAACTTTTTACTTCTACTTCACTACATTTTAAAAGCAAATATTGCATTTTTACTTGACTAGATTTAGCTGCCAGATTTTACTAGTTGCTTCCAGGTCAAGATGTAATAATAAAAACATACAATACATTTAAAATGACAACGCCATTATAAATTAATCTACACAAAACTATGACATTGATGACATTATCATCAGAAAAATGGAATATACACAACAATCTGAGTGGGTCCATTTTACATGAGCAATGTTACTTTTGATACTTTAACTACATTTTGATGCTGAAACGTTCGTACTCTCACATGTTTACTTGTAGAGGAATCATTTTGCAGTGTGGTATTAATACTTTTACACAAGTAAAGGACTTGTTCCACCACTGACACTAACTTACCGTCCCTCCAGGACACACCAGCCACAGTAGGGGTCTTTGGCCGACAGGCAGGATTGACAATCCAGGTGGTCGCCGCATTCGGCCACCGGGCGCTTCTCTACCTAAAAGTGATGATATGAGTGCTCAGAATGAAAAATCCATGAAATGCGTGTAGTTAATGACTAATTATAAAACTTGTGTTTTGTTATTCAAAAAATCTGGGTCTCAGAGATCCACTTCTTCCATTTTCTGGTCTTCATAGGGATAGGCAGGGGATCTTGAGGGGGGTGCAGCTTATCATCAGTAGAGTGCATAAAAGAGGGACACATCATCTTAAAGCTGAGAACAATTTAATGGCTTTAATAAACTACATTTTAAATTGTTTATTGAATACTATTAGTAGCTTTATGACAATTACAGTGCTTGTTTAAGTTAAATATAATTTGACTACAACTTTTTTATTTATATCAAGTCATCTTGTGGTCCAAAGTGAAACAAGCTATTCAATGTATAGACTGGCAGTGTACAATATCCATTTATCAGCATCTATGGCTACCCACACAGACACTCTGTAGGGAGTGTGCCAACACAATAGAGGCCACTTTCTCTGATCAATACCATTGTTATGTCTGACCCTATGCCTCCTACTGACTGTTGTACCCATCACAGTGGGGTTATTGACCTCTGACCCCAAAAGCCAGCTGGCCTCTTGTTTTCTCTTATGTTCTTTGCCTCTTATTCTTTTATCCTGTTTTTGTGTGAGAGGGACACAGCTTGAGGAAGTATCAAACCCTGAAAACACTCTAACACTCTAAACAATAAATTGTCTGACAGTGAATGACAACCCACGTTCAGTCTCGTGCATGGGAGACATCTGGGTGAGTTGTTGAATGGACGGACGCAACAAGAATGGTACGGCTGTCTATACGTCTGTTCAGTGGTTAGAACATAAATTGAGTGAAAAAGGTGAATGACTACTTCCTAAAATAATCTGATGAACCGCATACTGTGTATTTTACAAAAAAATATACTTCTTGATTCCAACAGTCCAAACTGCGTCAATCATCTTGATACTTACAGTATTCTTGGTCATGATAAAGATGTGTGCTCCATTCTGGTCCAATAAAAGGTCACTGCTAATGACTGAGTTGGGCTGGATCGTCATGTTCGCATATACTTCAACATGGCCATCTTTGCCCAAATAAACCTGCAGATATGCACCAGAAAGGGCTCAGGATATTATGGTATATGAGACATAAACTTTACATAACACATATCAATGACATGGAAACTGGTACATTCCCAACACTGCAAGACTAGGATGAGGACGAAAAAGAAAAAAAAAATCGCAAAAGGAATATCTTCTTCAATTTAAAACTCAAGTGTAAATCAAATCATACTTGTGCAGGATCGCGGCAGAAGTGGCCATGAATGAGATTACGCCACAGTCAAATCTAATATGAAGCACAGGAAGACACCTCTGGCTTAAGTGATTCCCAGGCCTTCAAACTCTCATGTTACCTCATGTTAATGAGATTAGCAGAGGTTTTCATGCCTCTTTCCAGAAGGCTCCCACTTGATCACTGTGAGCAGAATGGAGAATCAGTTATCCCATTAAGAGGATGCACTCAACACATAATGGCATGGGAAGTAGCTCTGTAATGGCGGCTTACGCAGTTTGCCATGTTGCATGTCATATTTTGCAGACAATGTGATGCTGTATGGAACATGGAATATCTGTGTAACAGCGTTATGTGAGAATAAAGCACCATTAAACAACAACACTTCTCAAAAAGGTATAGAAACATTGTTTTGGTCAATTACTTCTTGGGAGTCTGTGGAAGAGTGCAATCTTCCAATCCAACACGCAACTTGAAACAAAAGTGAAAATCAACAGGACAATGTTGCAGGGGATTTTTCCTATTTCCATTGGGCACACTACCCATACATTTGGCTGTGTGTCTCATTCCACAGAATCGCCATCTTCATAAGTTGTACCTCAATGCAAAGCTGACTAATCAGGCTTTCAAAAAATATGTAATACAACACCAGTTAGTATTATTATGAGAAAAACATTCCCAAACAATTTAAGCATAAAATACCAGCTTCATGCATCATGCTAGTTCTTGCACAATGTAGCGTTAGTCAGCAGGCACCAATAACTGTAAGTGAGTGGCTTCATGGGACAAACAAACCTCCAGTAATGTCTCTTATTTTGGTGGAACTGGATCATATTGTACATACATTAGCATTACATTAACATTACATATCTACACTGTGGAAATATCTTTTATTAGTTATCTTCCCGGGACTTAGAAGAGAAGATTAATACCAAGGACGGAAGCTTAATTTTTCTCTACTTTTGGACAAGGCCAAGGTGGCTGTTTCATCCTGTTTATGCTCCTTGTGCTAAGCTAAGCGACCCGTAGCTTCATATTTATGAGAATGATATGTGTGCATTATCAGTCTTCTCACCCACCGCTCCACAAGAAAATCAGGCCGGTTCTAATGATTTCTGAAGAAAATTAAGAGAGTTGAATTCATAAGTATCCCAATAAAACTTGATTGGTGACAAAGAAACATAATGTTAAAAGCAACATAGGGTACCTGGTGGGTGGGTGGGAGTTTAGGTAGGTAAGTAAAACCCATAAACAGTGTTTTTAAAACAGTATTGCGTAGGGCATAACATGAATCATCTGCAAAAGTTGTCTTTCATTACATTTATAACTTACATCAAGAGACTACATTGAGAAAATGAAAATGTGAATTTTCCAAAATGTTGAACTATCCATTTTAAATGTTTTCAAGTTGGATGTTATCCTCAGTTAAACTGGCCACTGTTATGAGGTCTGAGAGGGGGCATCAATTGTGGCCGTACACACACACAGAGTCCTGTATCTGGATGCTGTGGAATTTGTCCTGCTGTGATACGATAATCCTGTTACAATAGCTTACTTCAGATGGCTACATGGAGTGCTGCTTTGATCTGCTACCTAAAAGTACTATGTCTCACTCTGTGTCTGCCTCTCTCTCTTTTTTCGCACACACATCAAACACACATGCCTACTCAGCAAAACAGACCTACAACAAGTCCCTGAATACTTCTCAGTACAATAATCCATGTGTTTCAAAGGTGGTTGTACAAAACATTGTTTGGACAACACTGTAAAAGGTAGCACCCAAACATGGAAGGACTTAAATGGAAAAAAAAATCTATTTCAGGGAATACAGTCTTCCAAAATAATAATAAAAGAATGCATCAAGTTCTAGTCTCGAATAATCTCATTCTGCACTCACAGAACAAAAAGTGAATATATTAAGCATGGGATCATGGTGGTATGCTCGTCTGTGTATATTGGAAAACTGTGAGTTTCGGAATGTCTGGAATCCTCCAGGCTGCATATGTGCAGTGATGATGAAGTGTATAGAAACTGGCACAACTTTGAAAAAAAAAAAACGGTTTGCAACTGTTTTATGTAATATGAGGTGTGTTTTGTTTGCTGGGAAATGATTCACAGACATCCTTAAAAGGATAAGGCAATCGCAGCCGCAAGGGCAGGGCTGTATGCATCACAGTATTAAGTAAGCTTTGCTGGCATGATTGTCTTCAATGGAAAATTCAGAAATTGCCTAGAAAATTAGTTAACAGTCTGAATATTTCCATGACACATTGAACGTAGTTATCCAGATGATGTGTCCAGGGCGTCTTCCTGCCTTCCCACATAGTACATGCTGGGGCAGGCTTAAAAGCAATAAAAACACTGCCACAGAAATCAAAGTGTGGGATGAGCTACCTTGTGCAGAGTCCCTTTGGAGTCTCCGACGAAGGCAATACTGTGTCCTTCTCTGACGCTGACAGCCACAGCAGTGAGACGAGCGGCCGAGGTGTGCCACACTGCTTTAGCTTCCAGCGGTGCACGGCTTGCCATCGGACTGGGGGTGTGGTCGGAGCCGCAGGGATATGCCTTAAGGGTATTCTATAAAAGACAACAACAGAAGAGACTTTGGTCAGATGGTTTGTCCTTAAATTAACACAGTTAAAAAGGGGATTTAACGACACACTCAACTCAGGATTCAATACGATTTCAGATGCAGGGCTAACCCTAACCCTAATCTGATTTTCTTTTTAAATTTTTAACAAATGCAATGCAATGCAATGGAACTAAGTAATAGGGGTGTCATTACATTAATCAAAATTAAGTGCACTTTTGGGCGCCCTTCCAACTTTCATGCTGGTAGCCTACTACATACAGTTGGCGCTACCCAAACTAAACTGATTTTGCTGTGCTTTACTTGCAAAACATGGTTCGAAAGTATGGTGAAATAACTACAACATGATACAAGTTTAAAATATTTCTTTCTTGAGCGTTTGGATTAGTCAGATATATTCTATGCAGGAAATTCTACACATCTGGAGATCTGCAATCAGTGTTCTGGATGCTATTATTTTTTAGTTACTTTAGTATTATTGATGTTAATATGTCAAACACCTTAGCTTCAGACAAGTTCACGTTCACATCTTTTCGATTAGTCGCCCATTCCTTCATACTATTGCTTCAGAGCCTCTGAATCCTCTTAATTCACCCTAAGAGGATTGCACCACAGATTAAAGTAGACTCAAACGGACACAGCCAACTCGCTCTTTTAGTTTCGCAAAACAGCCGCACTAAATCCTGCTTTCTGGTATGTCTCTGAGCTCTGGCTCCACATAATTGGCCCTGAGAAGGAAGTGGATTTTTTTTAAAGTCTACTCAGGGTTTGTTTTATTAAAAAAACAAGATGGCTTATCGTTATTTCGAGTGGCACTGTGATCTAATACATCCTCTCTTCATTCAATCATCCCTCCATCTCTCCATGTTTCTTTCAGCATTTCCTGTTCTTCAATAGATTTTTATTCCTTCTTCCTGTTGCTTTGTAGTCTCTTCTATGTTTCTATCCCCCTCCCTTATTCCCTGTCCTCTTATGTCAGAGGTTTTCAAACAAACCTCCTATCCTTCCTTGTCAGAGCTCATTAAGCAGCAGCATAGCTGATTCAGGGTTAGTTTGGTTTATTGATCCCTAACGATCCCATTAAATGGCAAGACTTGAGCGGCTGCAGGGCAACAGAGGGGGTCACTGGAGGGCTGCAGCTGGGCAAAGCTACTACTGGGGCATCTGGGAGCTTTTGGCCTTTTCAACGAAGGCCTCATTACAATGCTTTCATTCTTACTGTTACTTAGCTTAATCACTGCAATCCAGTCATCCCTTGTTACTCTGTTTTACTTTCTGTTTGTCTTTTTGTGACCACTGAAGACAACCGAGGCATGAAGACAGCAGGAAATAATTCACCATGATGTTAATCCCTCATGCATGTACAATTCAGCCCATATCCATGCTGTAACAATCATTCAAAGGAAAACATTTCAGCATGCAATTCTGCTTAGGAGACCAAAGAGAACTGAAGTCAAATAGTCTCATTTACACAATCACTGTTTAAAAGCCTAGACACAAACATTTACGCCCTCCATGCATCTCCTGCATCCTTACCACGGGCAAGTTGGCACAGCTGGACTTGACCTCATACTCTATGTAGGCCACCTCTCCTCTTCCCTCCACACGGCCGTCCTGGGTGTAGCAGAGGTCACGGGTGGAGTCAATATGTCTGTCCAGCTCATCCAGTGGGTAAACGCACAGGGCTGAGGAATCTAACGGAATGCTGTTTGTGGGGCCGATGCGAGTGGAGAAGACTCCTAGCAGATCCTCGCCCTCCTGGCCGGCACCTTGTCCCACCTGTTGCAACAAAGGCGTGGGAAAATTCAGGAAGGTTGAACACAGCCAGCAATGGAATCTTAATGTAAACTTGGGTGGGGTAATTGGACAGAGTTATTTTTAGTCCCTCTCCTTGTTCTGCTCTGAAAATATCAAAATATATGTATTGTTTAAAATCCTGTCCTATCCTACATGCCAGAAACCATTTGGCCAACTTTCCCAAAACCTTGTCAGAATCAAATTTTTATCAAAATAGGTACTTGATCAAAATTTGCAATAACTGTACTATGGGTTGTATCATCAACATAAATTTTGTGACACATGACAAGTTCTGAAAATGTTGCTATGCTTACATATAAAATTGCATAAAGATTCCTCTGGGCCTCAATTACGAAACTTAAAAATTTTACATATGCTTTTTGGACTTGAACAAAATTAGTTTTTTGGTTGATCCAGTGTCATGATTTAGTTAAAGCATAACATTTATTAATGAGTGTCTAATTCATCGCCATCATTTGGACATTGGCTACTTGGACTTAAGACATTTTTAAGTGTTTAAAGTTTCTGTACATGGTATGTGGAAAGCGTGTCTTCCTGGTTCCACAATGACAAGTTGGCATGTCGGACTTGCCAACACTGAGAAATTCATGCATGTGATATGTCTTCCAAGTACTCTGAGTTTAATACTTGACCCTTTTTTACCTATATTTTTGCCAGTTTTTGAGCTACCAGTGCTTGTTGGGCTGATGGGCCTCGTTAGAAACTTTTATTACATCACCAAACCTAACAAAGGCCCATTGCTGACAGCAAGACTTGAATTTCACACAGTGTGATGACCAAGATTTTCCAAAATATTTTGAACTGCTACTTCCAACAATTGATCATTTCGGGCGATCGTACCTGAGCAGCCTGGAGCAGGTTGTATGTCCTGGATGGAGAGGAAGGGGACCGGCAGACAAGTGGAATTTCTACATAGGAATAGTAGGACGTGTCGTCAAGGCACACTCTGGCAGCATAGGTCCGGTACTCCCTTGATGTCGACTTGATGTCACGCCGGTAAAACAAGAAGTACACATACGTGTGCCTTGTGAACGCCATCACAAAATGGTGGTCGTATTCTGACAGACGACCAGCCACGGCCAGCTTGGCCGTCTCCTCGTAGGAAAAGATGGGTTGGGACGAAAGGTGGCGGGTGGAGATGGGTGGGTGACTGGCGGTATAGCCCCTGCCCACATACATCACCGTTTTTTGCCCACCACGAAGCCCCACCACCAGCCCCACAGTCGAGACTGACGGGTCATTGGCTGCAACATACTGCGTATCCACAGGCCTCTTGCTAGAAAAGTGAATCTTCTGTATCGATGCAAGGCTGCGTTTCTGGCAGGTGCCCTGGTGGATGCTGCCACAGGTGATCAACTCTAACGCCTTTGGATCCACCAGAAGTAACTTGTTGTGATTATTGGTCTTTCGGGCTTGGGGACAGTTCAACTCAGTGACTGGAGGAAGACAGTCTTTGCTGTCGCTCACGGGACCCGTCTTCTCCTCTTGCTCCAACCGGAGACCATCTGACCCATCCAACTGGAAAAGGTGGTTCTTGGCCCCAACGTAAACCGTCCCCACTGTGGGGTCTGGGTGGAGCACCAGGTGCTGGAATTCAGTGTCATTACGGGTAAAACGAGGGTAGGAGCGACCATGTGCTGCGGCAAAGATGATGAGGATGAGGAGGAAGAGCAGGGTGGAGTTCAGAGCCTTCCCATGTAGCATGGCAAATATTCTGAGGAAAGAAACAGAGCAGGGTTAGAGGTTCAGCAATAATTTTCAACGAAGCTCAAAGCTGCTTCCATATCAATGTTTATAGTGCAGGTTTAAGAGTTGTGAAGAGCTTCAGGCTGGAATAAATGTTTGTCTTTTTCACTGTTGAATGGAAACTACAGTGCCCTGAAATGTTGTTTGTTTGTTGTTGCATGGCATTTTCATGATTTTCCAAATAGTTTGAAGTTTCAAAGCTTCTACACAGTTGCAGATAAAGACTGAGCTAAAATTATAACGTTCCAAGTGGCGATTCGAGGAACTGCAGGTTTTGGTACTTCCAGATTGGCTTCATTTGTTAACCCCTGTACTGTCGCACACAAAGAGAGGGGAGGACCAGCAGCCAACTAATGAAATATAATGAGTTATTAATAATTAATTTGATATTAAAAAAATTATGAATGAATCCTGGAGGGGTGTAAGAATATCAAGGATACCAATCTGTAGACAAAGTACAAAGAAAGACAAAGAAATACACAAAGAGATGACTCTGAGCTAGACAGAAGCAATATTCAAGATGAATGTACCATTAAAATGTCAAAACATCTTGTATAATATAATCAGTGTTTATGACTTTACCACCATGTAGAGTGCATTCAACTGAATCCAAACACTGGCAGACACAGTATCTCTTACAGCTGCAGCATTCAAAACAACAACTGTCATTTCCCATTTCCACAGCCATCGCTCAACACCTCTGTCTAGAGTGGCTGTGGACACTGAGAGCCTGCACATTAGAGATAAAACCCCTTTAAATATTGAACAGGTTCCTCAGACCTTTCACTGACCCCACTGTGAAAGGTCATATAGAAATAAATATATAACTCCTGTACACCACAGTGTATGTAGCAAGCTTTAAGGGAGAATGTGTGAGCGCGCCATCCACAACAAAATAATCTAAATATTTTGGTAATTGAAACTGAGCTCAGGCAAGTGTTATTTATGCTCCAACAGTATGCACAATGACAGACAAAGAATATTGAGGGAAAGAAATGTTATATTGTGCACCATTACCTTGCAGTGTAAATAGATTGCTAAGACATTAGACATGCAGTGCCATCTCACCTAACTGTCCACCCCCTGGGGCTGCAATCAGGACAAAGACGGAGTGTTGAAAGGGAGGGGACAGAGAATTGGTGGGTGTGGATATGTGTGTGTGTGTGTGTGTGTGTGTGTGTGTGTGTGTGTTTGTGCATGTGTACATAACCAGAGGCCAGGAGCAGGTGCATGTGTCTTAGTATGTGTCTGGTAAGTGGGTGAGTGTGTCTCAGGCCTCATATTTACTTATTCATGAGCAGAATAAAGAGTATAATAAGTAATAACCTCCAAGACTACTGTCAGAGTATCTGAGGCGGGAGTGTGTATGTGTGTGGATGTCAAGAGGAGTGGCCATTACATTCTGTTCAACAGGGCTTGAAAACCCATATTCTTTTGAGACAGGGGAGGAACAGTCCTTATGAAATATAGATACAAAACAAACCAATTCAGTGTGCCTCATGTTTTATTAAGCTCTCAGCTACAAGTACTGGCATAGCTCTTCTGGGCTCAGTCAGGACTTTGACTTAAATTCATGTTCCCCTAAGGAGTTTATACAACTTTGGAGATACCTTAAAGGGACAGTTCAACCCCAAAATAAAAAATACATTATTTTTTTTCAACTCTTAGGGTTTTTTAGCATTCTCGAGTGTTTTGATGGGATTTGCAGAGTGCTAGAGTTATCAACCTTGGAGACGTCTGCTTTCTCTTGAATATGATGGCACTCGGAGCGTGCTGCTAAAAATGCCACAGATTTTATACATTTGAAAAGTAAATGTGAAAGTCTCCTTCAGAAATACTGACTAAAAAAAACACACTTTTTACTTAACTACATGCAGCAAAACACATAGACCTGCTAGTTTAATACAAACAGCTAATGTAATAGTTCCGCCAAAAAGGATGGTATTAATGTTGCCATTTTGTTAAGTCATGCCATTGGCTTCCCCCCATGAGTAGAAAAATAGTAACTCACACCAAAACAATCTACAGTATTTTAATAAATACCACAACAGTAAGAGAAAATGATGGATGTTAAGTTTCAGGTGATCTTTGGTTCAACCATGGCAGCCTACATGTTGAAGTATCCTTGGACAAGATACTTAACTTCAAATTTCTCCCAATCACATCAATGTGTGAATGAATTCCTGACGGTGGCACCTTTTTGGGTAGCCTCAGCTACCAGTAGAAATGTTTCTGTGAATGTGTGAAGGGGCGCTGTAAGAGCTTTGAGTAGTCACAAAAATGAGAAAAGTGCCATATAAGTGCAGTCCATTAAGCACCACCATTAACATTAAATCTAATGACACTTATTTATTGGTGAATGCTATCATGTCATATAATGCCAGACAGAGAACATTCATAAAGTCAGTAAAGTAACACAATGACATTAACTAGGAACTGTATGACAGTAATGCGTCACACATCCGAAGTTAGCCACTTTAATCTTTGTCATTTGGATTTATGGTAATGGCCATTAATTCTTTTGCAACCAGTGCATGCACAGAACAAATCAGTATTGCTGGAACAATGCTGCTTCAGCCTACAGCCATACTGACTTTAGAGGCATTTTGTTTTCGTATAACAACTGGATGGCATTAAATAATAAAACACTTTCTATCTAACATCTACCTAAATTAAAAAGTTTCTTGAAGTACAACTTAAAACAATTAGTGTATCAAGTACCAAGAAGATATATTATATATAACATATTTCTAAGATGGGAATTTCTATCTCGTTCAGCCTCTGTGAGAAGGCCTGGGAACAATTCCAGACGGCCTCTCACTGCTAGTCTGAGCAGGCGTCCTCACCTGCTCTTTGACCGGCTAACATGACGTGGTCAACATATTTATAGCATGTGGTGACCCCATCGTCATGGGAACTTCCTCTTACCAAACAGCTATGATGGCTTCCTAAAAGCTACCATGAGATCAGACTTGATGACTCTAGTGTGGGACCAAGAGGAGCTGTAGGGGAAGAACAGTGGCACGGGAAATACAGCTGTGGTTGATGTGAAAAACCCAAGAGGAGAATATTTTTCGACCCATATCCAAAACCTATTAGGCTGATGGAAAATTTTCACTTAATTCATCAACATAAAGACCACTCTACAGCTTAGACAGCTATTTGTAAATGAGTCCTGAAGGACTCTCAGTGTTGTGAATCAAGTTTACTTTAAGCAGTTAATGCTAAAAACTGGCACAAATCCATTATTATTGAGCTTGTCCTGAAGTTGAAAGTGAAACATTTAACTTTTACTTTGGAAGTGTTTAGTCATAGCACAAATAGTCCCACCACCCTTCAGAGACCCAGAGAGGCGGTTTCTTTCATGCTGTTCAACAACAATCTCCAGAGTTCATCAGTTGGGTCTGGTATGCAGCATGTTCAGCTATGGGGCACAGTCCAGCAAACTATAAATAACCTCTGGTAGACCATTAGACCGTCAGCTGAATTGGGGAGGGGAACTGGTGGTCAGAAGAAACTTTGGAGCAAAGCCATCAAAACACATATAAAAGTGATTTCTTTATAAGTGTAATCCTGCTGGTCTCTGAAACAGACGCTCTGAAACACTCAAACCCAGAAAAATGACTTCCTTTAAGCTGCTGACGGCATCCCTAACAACAATACTAGAAAAGTTGATATATATATATGTTTGTGCCAAGTGTATTTATAGACTCTATAAACTTCTCAGAATGCGGTCTCTTCCTTGAACTTTTGCCCCAACCATTCCTATCTGTCTCGCTTTCTCTCTCTCTCCATGTTTATTAATCACCGAGAGAGTCTGCTGTGCAAGTTCATTTCTAAAGCTCCTAATGAGCCGTGACAGGCCACTGAACGCCTAGGACCCCATAAAATATGTGGGGTCAGCAGCACAGGGACAGTGGGGGACATTGGGCCCGGAGCCATCAGAGCACTGCCTTGCATTGTTATGTTCTGGTGGGTTGGCTGGCGTCTCGCCCCGGGCCCCTAACTCTGCAACACTGGCATCTGTGGATCCCATCCATAGTGTACAGTAGAGAGAGCAGCAGTGTGTCTGTTTGATATCAGCCATGACCACACACAAGCAGGAAGATACTGAACAGGCACAAACGTTTGCCAGTAAACAGTTGGAATTGATTTAAAAGTAGGGAGTGGAAAGAGCCGGCATATTTATTCGACTGACGTTCATGAGATTGATAGAGTTAAGTGTACATACGTCTTTCTGAAAAGCCATGAAATGTTATTCTTCTACGCAACCAAACCATGTCTTTGCTGGGAATTCTCCTACATGTTTGTAATGATAATCACTGTAGTGAAGACATTATATGTTGAAGAACACCTGAGTAATCTAATGATATCTCCACTAAAAACAATTAACACTTTCTTGGCACACTTGATACATATGGTAGTGTTGTGTTGGGGACATCAACAGTTAAAACCACAAGCTTCACTAAAAATCATAAGTAGTGGCAACTTGTGGTTCATGCATTTCTTCTGCCCAGTTTTATCAGAAGATGGCACCGTCACCATCAATAAACAGTACAAGAAGTAGAGAGTATGCAAGAAAGAAAATAAAAGAAGAAGTAATAAATGAGGAGAAAATTCAACTAATAAAAAAACATGTGGCAACTTTAGCCGCCCATTAGATTCAATTTGGTATCTCCTCATTGTTCTTTCATGTCAGCACGTCTTGACCATGGACGACCAATCCAGTCGTAGGTCAAATGTTTGCTGTGTCGGAACCTCAAAAAATGTGTTTCCATCTCCCGTTTAGTGCATTAACCATTTTTGAAAAAGACAAAAAGCACCTCAAGAGAGAGCGGAACCTTTAGTAGCATTTTCTAAAGTTTATCTGAATTTTGGGTGACAAAGGTGTGATTTTCACACATAGTATTTGAAAATGTAAGTAACTGGGCCCCTTAACTGATATGACTATAGAAAATGGATTTAATGAGCCCATTTGTGATGTTAGTCCTCATGGTGGCCATTTCATTGTGTGGAAACCTGAGAAAACTTGGCACACACTCTCAAGCTCCTACCAGAACAAGCACACTCTAATGATCCCCTGACCCTGACTTAAAAAAAACAAAAAACAAATAGACCAATAGGGATCTATCAGGATTAACCATAACTAGAAAAGCAAGCAGAGATTTTCCGTCATCTCTGGAAGACTGCTACTCACTGAAAGTGAAACTTAACAAACTGATGACAGTCCACAGATTTACGGCTATAAATGCTGGTGTGACTGAGCCCACAGGGTTCAATCTGATGCTCATGGTGGGCAATTCTTTCATGTGGTGTGAGAACCAAAGCTGAAATCGTACAGGGACCCCTTTCTGGCAATGACATCTCGAGCCTCATGGAATCCAATAAACAAGCTACTGTGAGTGTGAACTCAACTGAAACTGCACCAAATGCATGTGTAGTAAAACACAACCAATTGGAGGTGCGATCAAACCCCTCACATGACCTCAGATCCACATTAACATCCAGTGATTTCTGCCACATACAATGTAGTCACTGGTTGTGTGTCCCTACTTAGTTAGATCAGTGAAAGCGCTAATATTATGAGAGGCAGATGTACACATGCTTGGCCCCTTTCCATTTCCGTCGCCTTCTTTGGGGTCAATGGCCATCTCTCTCCCCTCAGTTCACATGCAGACACAGAGGGTCTCTCTCTCTCCGTCCCTCCGGTGTGCTGAAGGGGCTCTCTGTCTGCTGCTGGGGGGAATAGTGTCCCTTTCACTGCTCTTCGACCAAGTGGCTACACTGAACGGACACAGGATAAAAGCCACTTCCCTTGGAAAGGGAGTCCACACACACATCAACATAACACAACGCACTTTTTCATGTGCACACTCCCACACACACATACACACACACACACTGGCTCAGCCTGTTTTATGACAGGATCTTTTCACCCTGGAGACAGTAACGCTCTCCCTGGGAAAAGCAGGTGTTAAGTCTAGCTGCTTGGTACAGCATGACACACATAGCCTCAGATCCACTGTAAGACCAGTGGGCTTTCACGTGTGTTAAGTGATCACTGATCAACACACCAGCTCTTACAGAATTAGAGTTTTCATGAACATTTGATTACTATGACTTTACAGTTTTACAGTTTATTGTATGGCTAGAAAGTTTTTTTTTTTTTTTTTTTGGTTTAAATCCCAAATATTGCTTTCAACTATTATGAAAGCAATATAATCAAGATAAAGCAAATATTGTGTTATTGTGTTGCAAAAATCTCTTGTTTTGTTTTGTGTTAAAGATCCAGTACATACCCTTCCTTAGAGTGCACTTATGACAATTTATGCTGACTTGCTGACTGACTCATCACTCTTTAACGCTTATCCAATCTCGAGTCACAGGTTGCTGACGCGATTCTAAGCATGCAAACTCCACACAGAATAGCCCTGATTATTCATTGCATTTACATTATTTCTAAAATGTACCACAAATGAAGAAGCGAAAAGCGAGTCAGCAATTAATTGACAATTAGGAACATAAAAAAATGTACGCAAATATCTTTTCATAAAGTGCAGCTGTCAATATTATGACAAAGTATTTGACCTTTTTCACCTAGACCAGGTGGGACAGAGACTAGACTACTGGTGTCATGGAAATATGACAAAACTGGAACTGATGGTGCTGTAACTCTTCACTTCAACATTCAACCGATCAAAGAGCAGTGAGGAGGGAGCAGACGGTAGACGGAGAGCGAGAGCGAGAGAGAGAGAGAGAGAGAGAAGAATGACAATGATTGAAAATAGCAGCTGAGGCCCATTTTAACTTTAACCAGGGACAGGCAAACGGCTGTGGGACCCAAGCGGCCCAGGAGTGCAGTAAAATATGGCCACTTAATAAGCATGTCTGTTATAAATCTAAAAATGCCTGTTTGAATATAGTTTGATGGGAATACACGGCCTAACTTACCTCAAAACTAAAACAGCAGCATATAATAAAAAAGGAAATGCATTTGATTTTTTTTGGAGTGGGTGCTTCTTGTGTGCTCTCCTAATCTTCTGTGTGTGTGTGTGTGTGTGTGTGTGTGTGTGTAAAAGAGAGCATGTTAAGTGGCTGGTGGTCAGATCCTTAGAAAGATCTTGCGCTGACAGGGTTGGAGGCGCACAGCAGCGCAACCAGCAGCCAACAAATCCTGCCACAATTACAGACCTCAGTTCTCTGGCCTCCCATAGGAGAGTCCGCCGGCCCACCACGCTCAATGACAACGTGAGAAAAAGAGACGAATAGATGACAAGGCAAAAACAGAACTTGTACTTGCACTGAAAGTACAGTAGCCCATGTTTGCAGAAGGGGCAACTCTATTTCTTTTTCATGTGTGGAGATAAAACCTGCACTAAAGGAATGCACAGTATCCTAAACATAAAACATATGAGGAAGTACGGTGACCAGATGTGTGAAATTCAGTGTTGGAATGTAACTGAGTGCATTTCCTAAAGTAATGTACTTGTACTTTACTTTAGTATTTCTATTAATGTAACTTTATACTTAAATCTTAATACAAATATTGTACTATTACTCCATTAAATTAAGCTGCTGGTTTTAGTTACTATTCAGGTCTAGCTACAAGATAAAACATCATCAGTTTAAAGTGATTACGCTTGTGAACATATTAAGCCACATAAATGTATATTCAGTAGTCAATAGTACTATATGGACAACAGTAAAATGATGCTTTTGAAAATGCATCACCAACAACAATAATTATCTATTTATATATATAAGTACTTTTACTTTTGATATGTATGTTTTTGTATTTTTACTAAATAAAGTTTTGACTGCAAGGCTTTTACTTGTAGTGGAGTAATTTCACAGTGTGGTATCTGTACATTCACTCATGAAAGTGATATTAACATTGTTACATTTAGTACATGGAGTTGGTGCTGGGTTTGGATGTCACACTGCATTCATGGCCATTGTACATTTACAATAAGACGTAATGTTATTGTTATCAAACTGAGAGTAATAGACATTTACCAGGTGCTGGAATACCAAGTTCAATGTCAGCAATGGATGAATTGATTGAGATTTTTATCAAACAGTTGATTCTCATCCAAGAGAATGGGGTTTGTGTCAGATGTGAAAACAAAAGTAAAAGACTGTTAATGTTACTTCCGTTTTCTATGCAACTTTGGTGTCTCATGATGAGTGAATTACATTTCCAGTTAAGTAATTTCTATGGCTCATATGTACCAGGAAAACAGGGTTATATGACTGTTTGGGTAACCGGACTATTATTTCTGGAAAGAAACATACTCTCTTCGCCCCCTTTGGTTCCATGAAATTAGAGAACAAGAAGCACTCCAACACTTGGCACAACTCACCAAAAGGCACCATTGGTAAGATGCATTTTCAAGTTTGGTTTAGGTTCAAAGACATTTAAATAAATTGAACCAATACGATTAATTTTCAGAAATAGTACCAAAGCAAAGAGGGAAGAAAATGACTGGAAAATTAACAAAATAAGGCATATGCATTCTGTCTCGAAAGAGATAAAGCAAGCCTAACTCACTTGTCCATGGTTAGTTTGGGTTTTGACATTGGCCTGGCCATATGCTGCATGAAGCATGACGTCATCGAGGACGCTGGTATGGTCATTGTGTGGCAGAATGCTAAGGAGGTGGCAGTGGGACGTGCATGCGTATTCATTTGTTTGTGGATGGTCTGCATACATTACCACCTACGGCTTGTACAGCCACACACTCCGAGTCACACACACACACAGACACACATGGCCGCCTCTTCTTTCACAGCACTCAATAGCCTAAGAAAGGCCTTTGTCGTCCTTCGTTGTCGTGACGACGTGCCTGGGTCGAGTGAATAGAGAGTGGAGGTCTAGCTCTCCCAGTCTGTGGGCATTTTAATCAGCTTGTCACACTGTCTGTGGTCTAACAACACTTCTGTCCCTTGTTGCAGCCAGAGATGCTTCTTAGCATTTTCTTTTTTTTTTTATGATTCTGAGAGCTCTGCGAGACATCAACCCTGATTTTCTGCTCCATTATTGAATTACGCTATGAAAAAAACGCCATGTCCAGCCACATGGCCAATGATAGTGAACCAGTGTATTATTGCCAATATTCCTGCACTGAGAGTAGGAAATCTGCTCTTCTTTCTGCTCACCCTCCAGTTTAATAAGTTTCATGGTTATGAAACATGCAGCGTGCCTTCTCAGAACCCCAGAATAAGCCTAACAGAAACATGTATTCCCAAGGGAACTTATTGCTGGATGTTTGAGTTTGGAACGAGAATCTGAGAACATGATTTGTTTTATTCATGAATGCGTTTGCAGCTCATGACCCCTGGCGAACCTTTGACTCATAACATGCTAAGTGGAGCCTATGTCCCCTTCTGTCTCACCCTTCTCAACAAATCCTCTCGCCTGTCTCTCCTTCTCTCCCCCTCTGTCCATCGTGCCTGGTATCTGAGGCGCCTATCTGGATGCCAAGCATTTTCTAAATGTTTAGTCAGGGATTCTTTGCGGCTGTTGTCCCTGCACGCCTGGTCGTGATAACCGCTGCAGCATTATATTACATCATTCCTGAACAAGGAAAATATACTCGTGAAGCTAGACCCAACTGAGTATCTCCTTAACTTTTAATTCTTATTAGCCCAGCCAACAAGTTTTTGGTTCAGTTAGTTTTTCTCTCAGTAGGATTGTGGACAAACCAATGGTCTGATTTTCACAAAACTTTGTGGAATAGTGTGCTGTCATTTACACTGCGGGATAGCGCATTTAGCTTTTGGGGGATGTCTTGAGTGCCAATCTAGTGTTATGTTCAAGCAATTGCCACTTGTAATTATATTATATCCAGACATATTTGGGATAATTTATTTGATGTAACAATAAACTCAACTCACGATTCGATATAATTTCTGATAATTGATTTTTGTCACAGGCTTGCATGTATTCAAAGTTTATAACTAGCATGTTTTCCTTTGCAAGAACATAAGCAGATCATCATTTTAAGGCAAAGGCTGAGATGTCACATTCACAATATACCCTGTTGAATGATAGCAAGCTAATGATAGCTATAATGCTAGCAAGCAATTGTTATCTATTTGTTATCAAGCTGTTGTTATCTGTTTGTTATCAAGCTGTTGTTATCTGTTTGTTATCAAGCTGTTGTTATCTGTT
>JAOWBC010001714.1:5005909-5040798 GCA_028566105.1 Hypoplectrus providencianus
ATAGTTGAGACAGAAACGATAATTAATATCATAGGGTAATGCATATATACAGAGCCGGCCCAAGGCATAAGCGAACTAAGCACCCGCTTAGGGCCCCACAGCCACCAGGGGCCCCCAAGAGCAATGGACAAAATGTATGCGTCTATTGTTAGGACCGACTCGGGGATCGAATCCGGGTCGCTGGCTTGGTAGGCTGGTTAGTTAACCACTGAGCTAAAATTCAGGTAGATTGAGTAGACCCAAGAGCAGAAGTTCAAACTAAGATGATGTTTTTTCTTTTATTGCCCAAAAACTCAGAGCATCCAAAAAACTTAAAAATTATTATTTATGTTATAAACTGGGCCACCCCCTCAAGTTGGTAAAGACATGTCAAGCTGACAACAGGATATTGTACACAACACTGCCAGAGCTGAAATGAGTTTATAGTAGGTGTGTAAATGAATAGCAACGACATTATTTGCAGAAATTGAGGGGCCCCAAAATCCTATTTTGCTTAGGGCCCCTTGACGGCTTGGGCCGGCTCTGCATATATATAGACAGAATATATGCAACTTCATGCCATCGCTGAATAAATCAAAACCCAGCTTGGCCCCCCGTCAAAAAGGTCTGGACACGCCACTGCTCACTGATAAATACTGTAAAAAACTGCAATTCCCACATGTCGTTTGTGCTCCTCAGTATTCTTTTCCTTCATGCTTTATTTGAGGGGTGAGAGTTTTCTGAATACACTTCGGGTTGGGTATGAGTGCCAGCAGCTATGGGAATGACAGCTCACCCATGTGACGAAGAGGCAGGCTGTGGAGGCACGAGGGCGTTTCCGTTCAGCTTTACCTTCAAAGAAGGTCTCACCTGTCAGGTCACAACTCCACAGCTGTGCAAACCTTTTTTGACTTCAACCAGGCTGGGATTTGTCAAGAAACAGTGCCATGGAGTCTCCAGTGAAGGATTCCCCCGTTCGAGCGGGCTTTCACAGACTGGAGGTCCATAAAACGACGTGGGAAATCCCGGAGAGATACACGGCGCTGCGGTCGATCGGCTCCGGAGCCTACGGGACGGTGTGGTGAGTTTACCCGGGGACGCGGGGCACGACGTCGGCTAGACTGATGAGAAAACTGCCGCCGAGTTTGTGTCAGTTACCGTATTGTGAACAAAAATGTGCAAGGTATTTGGAGCTTTAAGTCTATTAAGACTTTAATACATGCAAATCCTGAAAATGTCAAGACAAGTCAAGACATGCTGGATTTCAACAAAGTTTCTATTTTTGTTATTATACTAACATTAACATTATTGCACATATATGTATATAAGTATTGTTTTTTATTTATATAATAAAAATATATTATGGGCTTTAGAACTGCCATCAATAACCTCCCACATTCCTCAGTAAGGCAGGAACAATGGTAAACATAGTGTGTGATGGTCCTGCTGTTTTCTTAATGGTCAAAGGTGCTCTGCTTTGTTGTTCACTATCAGTTTTTGGCATCACAAGTGGTTCCCTACATGTAAGCCCTGAGTCTGCATTCCACTCCCAGACTGCTGCATGCAGTCCAAGAGGCCTAGATTACTCTGACATCTGCTAACAGAAGCACTATTGTCCGCCTGAGGGGACGCAGCAAGTCAATGCAGGTCCTCTGATACGACAAGAATCTCCTCCACCAACATAAAGACACAGAGACTACAGGAATCCAAGACACCTCCAACACACTTCGATCTAATGATAAGCCACTGACAGACAAGATCTTATTACTGATATGTTGAGGTTTGAGTGGTTTTATTTTAGATATTACTCATGAATAGATTTATTTTAAGCTTATTTTATTGTATTTCTAAGTAATACAAAAATGTGATTTTGTGATTTTTTTAATGACAATTAAAAACAAATCCTGTTTCAACATGATTACAGTCAAACTAAAATGACTGATGTAAATCAAAGGAGTAGACAGCTGTCCAAAATATAACAAAAAATATGATATCTGCCCTTTTTGCCAAAATGTCAAAAATCAATTTGTTTACATGATTCTGAACGATTATCTGGGGGTTTTTCCAACTTTTGATGAAATTCTGAATCAATTAATGCAATGAATCAAAAAGCTAAAAACCTAGATAATTAGTTATTTCTCCTATTGTTATTACCATTCAAGAAAACTGAAATCTTAATAATTATGTTTGAAGGGATTTGTTTGTTTGTTTGTTTGTTTATTTGTTTGTTTGTTTGTTTGTTTGTTTGTTTGTTTGTTTGTAAAGAATACGTTTCACTCTAAACACAATTCACCATGCAGTTTTGTTACACATATCAGGATACCAGTCTGCGTTTCCTGGTTGCACTTTACACAGTGTGTTCTTCCCACTTAGTTCTGCTCTTGACCAGAAGACCAAGGAGAAAGTGGCCATCAAGAAGCTGTATCGACCCTTCCAGTCCCTCATCCACGCCAAACGGGCCTATCGAGAGCTCCGACTGCTCCGCCACATACAGCATGAAAATGTAAGAACTTCAGAGACAGTGGACACGAATAGAACATGGATGGAGATGTTGTCTTTTTAGTTAGAGGGTGAACACAATAGCATGAAAGGTGCATCTGATATGACACAGTAGAGTAAAATAGCATGCCAGTTTTTCTTTCTGTTGAGGCTCTCATTACAATAACTTTTAATCTCAGTGTATTTGTTCAGTATTTATTCAACCAGGAAATTGAATCTTAGCAATTTGATAAGATGATTATGAGTACAAGCAAACTTTGTTGACCATTCAACAAGAGCCCATAATCTCCTCAGTTCTCCTGACAGGCTAGGGGTGTCGTGTGTTGTAGGAACCCTGATGAAGCAGTATTTACATTGAAAACTTTTAAGGGACTACAAACACTTACGTAACCTTCTCTCACTTGAGAGATTTTTAGTAGGTAGCAAATACAATAACTTCAATTTTATTAAAGGTTCTACTGACACATGTTTACATACTTTAAATGGTCAAAAACATGATCTTTTTCTCAAATTGTCTGAAAGAGTATACATGTATTCCCCGTCTCACTGAAATGCTCTGTTTTAGTGCCTGTCACTTTAAATTATAATGTGGAGGCAGTCATTGAAAAAGCTTAGTTTACTCTCTTTCTTCAGTGTTTCTGAGTTGATGGGGCTAGACTTACAAATTAATTTTTTTTCAAAAAAAATCCACCCTTAAGCCGGTCAAACGAGTTGAAATCTATCAAATCTGGCAAATATTTGGAGTCCTTAAGTTTTTTTTTCAGCCACTGGGAAATTCCAAACATATTGTTTCCAAGCACAGTACAGTGAGAAAAGAAGCAGTGAGTGCTTTTTCATCAGTTTTCACTCTGTTCTGTGTTTTTGTGTAACCCACAACTTAACTTACACAGAGAAACTACAGTTTGTTTGTTTTTGAAATAAGCTTTTGAAAAAAAAGAAAAGAAAAAAGGCAGGGATCTCTCATTTCATTATGTAGGATCTTTAGTAAAGGGTTAGGGTCAAAATATTTGAATTCATTGTCTCAGTTTTGTATTAAAAATAAATACAAAAACAAATTTAATCACTGCTCACACTTGTTAAACAGTAAATTTAAGTTAAAAGATGTTGCTACTGGTTGCAAAGACATCTGGGAAATGTAGTACAGAAACATAACAGCAACGGCTATAATAGCACAGAGCTGAAGGAGCCACAGAAACGTTCTGTAAACACAACATTTACACCAGGTGTGACTCCAGGGTTGTAACTAACTCTGCACTGCAGGTCACCTCTTGACAAATGTCAAACTGTATAAATGTGTGCAGCAGCTTTTCAAAGATATATTCACTAACAGACATATTCTATGTTAATGTCTCTACTATGTTCTTCCTCAAAGGTGATCTGCCTCCTTGACGTCTTCACACCTGACTCCACATTGGAAAAATTCCAAACCTTGTGAGTTGGGATTGAGGAACCACATTCTTCTGCTCGTTGCCGCAGCTTGTTGAGACCCTGCATGCATGTGTGTGCATGTATGAGGAGTTCAAACCAGGATGTGTGAGAGCAGGCTTGTTCATGTTTGTTTTCGGTTGTTTTTTTTGCAGTTGCATTTCCTTACCATAGCAATGGAATAATGCCCACTCTGTGTTGACATTATCTTTTGACATATTCCTTCCTCTGTCGCTCTAGTTATATGGTAATGCCGTTAGTAGCCCAGGATCTGGGCCACATTATGAAGAAGCGGAGATTAACTGATCGTATCATCACATACCTGTTCTACCAGCTTCTTAGAGGACTCAAGGTAGGTGGATACTTTTACTCATTTATTTGATTTTTTGTCATACACTAAAATGAAATTGTAGGATACATTTAAAAACTTTCTCTAAACTCCTTTGAGTATTTCTTAAAAGACAATGTTTTGACTAAATGAATCGCTCTCAATCTTCACTTAGGGCCCACTGAAAGTGTATATCAGCAGGGACCCTGCCTTTTCTGGGCATCACCCTTTGAGCAAAAATAAATGAAAGAGAAGACCAAATTTAGCATTGTGAAAAGTCCAGCGGACAAATCTTGTTCCAAAGAAGAGTAAACCTGGGCCTTGTTTTCTCTTTTGTTGAGCCCAGAAGGAAGGGTTTGAGTGTTGTGTATACAAACTGAAAGCAAAAAGTCCCGCACAGTAAAGTGTTGTTGTAGCATTAGTTGCACTGAAATCTTAACAACAGAGGTACCACCACTGCTGCACCATGCAGCCCACACAAAAAGCAAAATAAATCAAACAAAATCTTTGAGCAGTTCCCCACTTTCCCAGCAACTCACTTCCAACCTGAAAGGCCCACATTACCATTTTGAGGTCATGCCTGGGTCTCAGACTTCACATGTGAATGCAGACTGCCCCAGTGTGCTCTGGAGGTCACAGCCTGATAGCACCAGAAGGACTGTACCATCAGCAAAGAGCAGAGAAGCTCAAGTAATGTACAGTTAGGCTTAAAAATGGGACATAAAAGTACTACAAGGGGACACAAAACACTTTAGATTTAAAACACTGCTTGGGTTTTTACTTTTCATCTCCTGGTGTGGTGCCATCCACACTCACTGTCACTGGACAAAACTGTTGGTTTGCAGTGTCTACACCAGCTGTGTTGCTGGTTACAGGTCTGGTGGGTGGATTAGGGTGCCAAGGCTACACTTCACACAACATACTGACAAAAAAGGCAAGAATGTCCAAAAAGAACTGTAGTTCACCTCTCTATAATGTTTCATCGTCTGTCAAATCAACATTTAGGGTTATACGGCCCACAGTTTAACTGTCATCGCTCTCCACAGGCAGTTGCTCATCCAAAATCTCCAAATCCTCTCAGTGTTATCTGTTCAGCTCCAATCTGCAGGCAGATACAATTAGCAACTAACTAATGAACACTGAGAAGCATTCAGCAGCAAAATGGTCAGATAAATTACAGAGCTGGTAGAGACCAAAACATTGATAAAAGAAGAGTGAATATTGCTCTCACATTCATCATTAGTATCTAGTCAAAACTCAACTCAAAAATAAAGCAAATTTGTCGATACTGTAGGCAATTGTTAAATAGTCACTTTGCGACTAATCAGCTCTGATTGGCTGATTTTATTCAGACACAGGCAGAGAGGAGAAGAGACATAATTAACTCACAACACACCTATTTATTGAAGCATTTATGTGTACATTACTTTTGCGCTAACATTAGTTACTTCACCAAATGGATACCTATATAGCTTTATTCATAAAACTTCATCAATTATTTGCCGAACATAGTGCGTATTGTTAATCTGATTTGGCAAAAAATAATTGAAGATTTAAAACGGGCTAAACAGCTTCAAAGAAAAGTTCAGTTTAAGACCTAGAAATACCACCCACAGACTGAATGTGGTGTAGATGTCGACTGCTTTAAATCCTTTTTTATGCTTTTCCAGTCACCACTAGCTAATGAGTAACCAAGATTGCTCAAAGGAAACAAAAGAGAAAGCATGTTCCAACCATAAAACCAGACTTACTCCTGGAAAAAGCCCCTTTGTCTTTGACTTAAGTATCTTTGATCCTGTCAATGTTTCCCCACCTTATTTGTGTACGTGTCCTTTAAGCACTTTTCAGTCCTCTGAGAATTGGAAAACACACAGCATTTGTACTTTTATCCCGCACCATTGGCTGCGGGTTGAGACTTTGGGATGTGTATTTTTAAAATCCACAAGTCAACACCATGCCATTTAGAAAGCATGAGGGTTTGCATGCTCTGCCATACGCCGTGTATGTGTGCTGCACTTTGTCCATTTCTGCACTGTGTATTTAAACCTATGTTTTCTTTCTTCACAGTACATTCATTCTGCAGGGATCATTCATCGGGTTTGTACACCATTTAATGAGCACTTTTTTTTCAATTTCAGTATTATGCTTATTTGCTTTCTTACTGAAAGTTGAAACATATATATAACTATTTTTTACTACCAGTCAGTAAAAAATAATTACCTTCATGTTTTAACAAAATAGATTTGTATTATTATCACTTACAAACTCACCACATCGTAACAAAATACATTCTTATATTTCATTTTATTACAAAATACTGTATGACATAATTGTTTAGCCTATGTTTGTAAAATGTGGAGCTTATGTCTAAAGACTGCAGCAGGGACACAATGTGGAGTACAGAACAGCTGCTGATTATTACCATATTTACATGTGCAGGTAGTGGCACCCTCTAGTGGGCTGTGTTAGCTTGAGGTGCTGGAGGACGTGGGAGGTGTTTCAGAAGCTCTAATATAGTTCCAGGCTGTGTTTTTACGTGCTAGATAAAATATTATATAATATATTAATAGTCTGGTGTTCATCCATAGATCACATGGGTTTTGTTAAGAGTCAGAGGGTATGAAAAGCCTGAAGAGTCCTGGAGTTTTAATAAGGGTTGGACTCTTAACTGCTTGTTAGGGGTTAAATATCTTCTTATTTCATATACTAAAGAGGGATACCAGCCTTTCTCAGCAAGAAAGTTAATGAGCTTTAACTTTTACAGTGTTGATGTGACGATGTCAATGTGTAGTTACTAGTCATAACAGGCTTTGTGCAATTAAGGAAGCTCATGTGATTATTATATTTTTAGGATCTGAAGCCGGGGAACCTTGCTGTGAATGAGAACTGTGAATTAAAGGTATGTGACATAAAAAGTTACAGTAAACATATCAGGCAGTGGCAAATTAAAGGGGGCATCAGCCAAATATGGTGCCAGACCGTTTGCTAGCATGTATGAGCCTTTGTGGCACTGCACCATGTCACATTTTCCACTGCCCGGGCATTTAAATGCACTTTCTCTATTTAAGGGCACCCTTAACATGCACTTTAATCTTATTATACATATCATATAAGCATCTTGAGGGCATTTATTGCAACAAAAACTGAAGTCAATTGAAATCATAATGGACGTCACTTCAGCTTAGTGAACCTAACTGTAACTGTTCTTAGATCCTGGATTTTGGCCTGGCACGACAAACAGAGAGTGAAATGACTGGTTATGTTGTGACACGCTGGTACAGAGCACCAGAGGTCATATTCAACTGGATGCACTACAGTCAAACAGGTGATAATATTACCTTTTTTTTAATACCATTTTCACTTTGAATATTGCAGTGTGCTATGACAAAGTATGACATTTTTATTATTAAATTCCTTTCCTCCACAGTGGATGTCTGGTCAGCCGCCTGCATCCTGGCTGAGATGATTACTGGTCAGGTGCTGTTCCCCGGACATGACAGTATCCTCACACACTGTGTATGCTCATGGAGCCACAAACTCTTACTGCCCCGGGCATCTTTTATGATTAAAAAGGCACATTGCATTATCTCAAACCTTGCTTGGTACCCTTTACTTTATTAAAAACGGAGGTATGAAAGAAAGAAGTGGGGATCTCATAGAAATTAGGAAACTAAATTTTGCATATTGATTTGTGGGAAATGTAGAATCCAATGTTTTGGAGCATGTTCCAACCAAACCATTTCTGTTTCCATCTCAATCTAAACTTTGCGGACAAGAAAATATCAGCCAATGCTAACTTTCAAATTTTGTTGGATTGTCTTCCAACAATGGCTGTAGAAAAAGTATGTTTCTCACATGTTTTCCAAGACCATGAATGTGATTTGAAAACATGAATTGATGATGTTGGATTAGCACACTATCACTGCAGGCATGGTCAAGCTAATATGAATAACATTACACACAGTGAATTGGACAATACTTTATTTATCCTTTCTTTAATTCAATAATATCATTTCTGTCTAATCCTATAATGAAAATCACAAACTACTTTTTTCTGAAAACCAATATGTGGGTATATTTAGTCGTGTTTTTAACAGGTTTTTAATTGATTAACGTGTTCTTACATATCTTACATGTTGTGTTATGAATATGCATAGTTACTGACCTCTACTGGTAAAACCTGGCTATTTCCATTGCAATTGTCAGCAACAGTCAACGCAGCTGTGTTGAGTGTTGTGAGGGTAACTAGTTTATTCTCATACCCTGAATATGAATTTTAAAATAAGTTTTAAATGTATGGCAAATAGAGATTTTTACAAGTGCAATTTCTTCAGTGCAAGTGACAGCTCTGACTCCATACTGTACATTATGACGCTTCCTCAACCAGCCTATTCAGGTATTGATCAGCTGAAGAAGATCCTCCGTCTGACAGGAACACCAGATTCGTCCCTGGTCCAGAAGATGCAGAGCAAAGATGTAAGTTTTGCCTCCATGCCTCCATGAAAGTGTTTTTTGGGCTGCACTAAATATTTGAGTGTTGTTCTTTCCTGTATTGTCACTCCCTACTTATTTTTTTTTTTCCCCAGGCTCAATCATATGTGCAGGGTCTTCCTCCACAAAGAAAGAAAAACTTCAAGGAAGTGTTTGCATCGATGGATGAAAATGGTTAGCTAAACATCTTTGACTCATTGGTTAAATAAAATAGAAATGCATGAAAAAATCACTGACCAGACCTACAGTGGTGATATGCTGGTCAGCCAGGTCGTACTGCTTCGTCTGAGTTTACCCTAGCACCACTGTTAGCATGTTAGGATTTCACAAAAAGTACCACATTGCTATAAATTTATTACAAATAGGAGATTTGATGACTCTAGCATGAAGGGGGATTTTACTGGAATACGCTTTCTCAAAAAATGTTGATATGAATGATAATTTAAAAAATGCAATCTTGTGTGTGCTTCCAGCGGTAGGCCTACTGGAGGGGATGTTACTGCTGGACCCAGAGACAAGGCTGACAGCTAAGCAGGGGCTGTCACACCCTTTCCTGGCTGAATATCACGACCCAGACTGCGAGCCAGACTCTGATCCTTATGACGACTCCTTCGAGAGCATGGAGCTCGCTGTCGGGGAGTGGAAGAGTAAGTTTCACGATATGCATAATGCCCTGTGTAGAAAAAAAACATATATCATCATTGGTGTGCTTGAGTTGACTCCGTGAGATATGAGGCCTTTACTGCCATTTGGATCATTCTTTCTTTTTGTTTCATCCAATAAGGTCTTATCCACATGGAGATCATGACCTTCGACCCTGACAACCCCAGTAAGACAGCTATGTAGGACGTTGTGATGTGCTGGTGCCTTCATATATTTGGTTATGATATAAACACATACTGTAAAGGTCAACTACACTGATCTGTATCCCAATTAAAATGCTTTTTACAACAGTGCAGCTTTACTTGGTTTGGTGGCCTCTACTGGACATTATATTCTCAGACGTTATGCTTGCAATAAGGTTGCTTCATTCTGTGATACTTTGTAGAAGTCGGTCTGCACCCTAACACTTAATCAAATTCATGCAAACAGTGAATTCTCATAATGCTCTGTTCACTTTTTGGAAAAATGAAAATTGGAAAAATCTAGCCCTCCTTATACACCTCTACCTTTACTCTCCAGAGTTCAACTTCACTTCATGTATTACTATCAATGTGATCGTGAACCAGTTTTCTGGTGCTGTAATATAGCAACAATGCTATGAGATTAACAGTCCTTTTTCTGTGCAAACTTGGGGGGCTGTAAAGCTCTTTGAGATGGCCGACTGTGATCAAGGCTGTAGTTAGCTACAAAAACATGAACTGAGTTAGCCACAGCTTATGGCTGGCTATGGTTAGCAGAAGGCTGAACTATTACCATCTATCTAGAAAAAAGTATTTGTATTGGCTTTTAATTATCACCTGTCTATCAGGGTGTGGCCAGTGGTTAGGGTTAGGATTAGCTGGGAATCCTGAGTATTTTTTCATGCTTTGGTTATTTCAGACAGATTTTTTCTTATTGTACTGTACTATCTGCTTTATAAATTCCACCACTGGAAATCAAAAGGACTTTGTCTGTCCAAATTGTGTATTAGTCTGTCAGATTGAATTATTTAATATACATTGAAAGTAACTTCACAATTGCACATTGTTGTCATATGGCAACAGTTAACCAGACACCCTTAACATTTTTAAGTAAAAAGAGAAAACATTCAAATGTTATATCATGTTGATGTAAAAATTCAAGAGAGGATGCAAGCGAGGGTGAGGGCAATGCTAACATGTTTCATTGCATTTATTGTTGGACTCTAGCCAGGCTAAGGAGTATTTGTCTATACCTTAGAGGTAGTTAAATGCACACACACACACACACACACACACACACACACACACACACACACACACAGAGGGACGTTGTCAGTTGATAAACAAAGTATTTGCTTACCAAATGGGTATGTTGCACTGAATGATATGCAAAAATTGGGCAGTGCTTTGTCTGTTTTCACGGAGGTAAAACACAACATGAGGCCATGGCATTGCGCAACTGGATGCCAGTCTTTGCATGAAACTCATCAGCCAGAGCAAATAAAACATGAGATGAGGCAGATTCAATCAGGTCTCAGCCAGGTAAGATCTCTTTTTTTGAGCGGTCCGTCTTCCTTTTAGTCGAAACTTTACAATGTAGGCAGTTGTTGACCATGTTGAAATAGCAGCTTATTTCTGCAGGATGTTCCTACACTGATCACTATCTGAAGGCGGGATTCTGAAATCCAAGTCAACAGTTTCAGCAGAACAATGAAAGGACAATGTTCTAAACAAGTTACTACGGACTTTTTGCCCTTGACACAAAAAATGCCTTTTTTCTTACATGCTGACTGTTTCTCATGAAATATTAAAGATGACGTTGAAGTCAATGACAAAAGTGAAAAGTGGTACTTTATTAATTGTAGTACTTCTTTTTCTTCTAAGGTCAGGGTAGACGTTCACCTTTTACATAGTAAAATTATTTCATTATCCATTAAAAAATACAGTAGTGTGAAAATATCAGTTGGTAAATTACAAAGATTTACTTTTTTTTTTTTAGATAAGGATGTGGACTCTTCAATGTCTTTGTGCTTGTGTTATTTTATCTTCTTTTACGAGTTCATAATAAAAGGAAAATGCTGTTTTTTAATAATAAAAAAAACATTATATTTAATGTTCTGTTATTGGTATGTTTCATTCTTTTTGTTTTGTATAAAATGCATAAAATGTTTAGGGTACATAGTACAATTACATACAAGAAAAAGTTGTGTACAGAGGCACATATTTTTATTTATTTTTTAATGTTATAATTCAATAATAAAAGTAAGTTAGGCACAAAGTGTAGTAAAATCATAAATCACTAGAGGGCAGCATTATATCACAACAAACAATTTGGCAAGGATAAAGATGGGTTCATGGTTTCCTTGATAGAATACTAGAAATCCACTGTTTGGACTTTAAGTACTTTTAACTATGGTGAAATAAGTCAAAAGGATGAAGCTATATACTGAAGATTATTTGAAAGGCTTTCAAAAATATATATTGATAAATATCTCAGTTAACACCAGTGGTGCCTCATGGTGGAAAGTGCCTGCCCTTCAGATTACTAACTTATTCATTCTGTCAAAGTATTTTCTGCATGCGTTTTATTAAAGGAAGTATGATTCAAGGTGGCACGGTTTACATCTAGCAAAGACAAAATCCTGTCCTTTCAAGATGAACGGTATTATTTTGGTGATCCCTACCAGAGGCAGCACATGAAATTCAGAACTTTAAACAACAACTTTGTAAAGATAATGTGGAGTAATAGTGTCCTGACCAGAGAGTCATTATGCTCCTTCCATGCGTGCTTCATTCTAAACTCGTACTTTATTGACAACAACCAATGAACTGTTTAAACCCACGTATATGTTTGAGTCGATCAACACCAGGTCACAAGTTTTTAATGCAAGTCATCAACATGAATAACTTAAGCTAGTCACACACCCAAGTCCCCATCACTGTTTCATTCATGTGAAAAGTTAGCGTTGAAATTCCTCCCTGCAATATCTTACAATACATCATGTTAATATTAGTTTGTGTGTCCTGTAGATAGATGAACTGTCCTGTCACAACTCATCATCCAACTGTGAACTGTGTAGTTTCATGTTTCTGCATGAACATGGTGCATCTTCTAGCTCTCATTGCCAACAGATATCTTCAGCAGTTGACCTGTTTTTGATTCATTATTCACAGGTGTGGCATGTCTACAATGTCAAGCACTTGCCGGTCTTTGCTGCAAATTTTGTACTGACCTACACACCCAGCCACCCACCTACTTACCTAACTACCTACCTACCTACCTATTTATCTTACATGGATTAGCTTAAACAGGTTCAGTGAGGTTATGTAACACTATTTGTAGGAACCATATATTGTTTAATTGATTGCTCATTTTGTGTTTAATTTGTTTGGTTTCATTGCCATGGTTTCGGGTCAGGTTATCCCCACAGTGCATATAGGTTATATCAGTTTGCTTCACCTGCACCCGAGGAGGAGATTGTCGAGTATAGCTGTAATTTTGTTTACCGCCCTTTGTTCATTTTGTTCTTCTGTTAAACATTCGTCTTGAAGTGCACATTCAACATCGTAAGTGCACTTATAGCCACCAATTGAAGTTAAATCGTGTAAAACTTCTCTGGACTAAGTGTGCTTCCTTGGATCATCATCAGCTCGTCAAACAAATACGCAGGACCTATTCTCTGTCTCTCAAGTGACTTTTAAGGAGCAGGAAAACCACTATACTGCTAAACAAATAAAAGCCACTTAACATGGCCTTACAGCAGCTTGCATGTTTAATACCAGTATATGTTTTCACTTGTAAGCATGTCAGGCAGATACTTGTCAAGGAAGATTAAATCTGACAAGCTGTGAGAAAAATCTCAGATGTTAAACCTATTTAGCAGTGAAAGCAGGTTTAAAAGATATACCTACAGATCATAGTAAATGTGAGCCAGCAAATCTCCTTGAGATTAGGACAGCAGAACTTGCGCTTTACTTTCCTGAAGGGAAATTTTTCATTAAACTTTTCATGCCGGGACTCCCTCCATGCCGCTTACCACAGCTAATGTTGTCAAACTGTGTTCAAGCTAAACATGTTACTGTTACATGTGACTTAAACTATTATTACTTAAACTATATTACTTAAACTACTATAACATCAGAATATTGCAGGAATTTTTTAATAATTTTTTAATGAATGAATGAATTATTTATTTATTTATTTATTTATTTATTTATTTTTTAATGAATGGGGAATATGAATGTCATTATGTACCCAGAATATAGAACTCAGCAGACTTTAAACATTCATAGCTAGCTACAGCTGACTTTTAGCAAGTTCACCCTGGATTGGTAGCTAAAATGAAAGGCCTGAGTTTGATTTTTTCCATGAGAAATCATTGTTTCAAATGCTTATTTAGACTGTATTTCTGCCCATTATCTATAAACTGTATTATGTACCATGCTAAAATGGAAGCCTGAATTGTTTAGTTCAATCCTGGACAGGCTACTCGGTATAGAATTTCATTGTTTGAGCGGACAAAGATAAATGTCTGTGTACACTTGCAGTTCAAATGTTACAACAACAACAACAACAAGAGTACAACAACAGCAACAACAGTCATGATAAGAAGACAAAGGACTGCAAAAATGAATATGAGATCAGATTTATTCCAGACTTTTAGGTGTTACAGATTTGCAATAAATCTGGTTGTCCCAGTCAGCCTTATCCATGTTTCTTTTTATTGAGAGTGTAAATGGAAGTAAAGTAGGATCACAACACCATTTAGATACTGTAGTTGAGAGCTCATTTTCTCTCAGAACAGGAGAAGAAAAAGAGGATCCCAAAAATCCAATATGAAAGTGGCTGCTTCTTGAAATGCACAACAAAACGACAGACAAAAGAACTGCTTTTGACATTTTGTGTACAATGTTTGTTGCCTTGTAAGGATTTTCTGTCATGACACTACAAGTATCCTCTTGTCTGCCGGACAGCAGATCCAGCAACCAAAAGACAGCCAGGCTGACTGATCAAAGGACGAGAAGACTGACTCACACATATGCTGCTCTTTTATTTGGTCTAATATTTGCTCTGCCTTTACATTTTGATGTAATCTCTTACTCTCTGTAGTGATGTAGTAACAAAGAGGGAGTAGCAGCCCAATAGCTAAGTGCCAAAGAGAGCTGTACCATTACATGGATATCCAGCTAGGTATGGCCAAAGGCGAATGTTTCTGTGACTGCTCTGTCTCCAGTGAGGAGGGTGGTGGGGTTCATTTATCAAGCTCTTAGCATCAGGGAGAGGGAATGGAAAGAGGAGGAGAAGAAAATAAGGGAAAAGGAAGAGTGGAGAGAAAGACGACTGCTGTTTTTAATAACGGCGGACTGACTGATTGCTGGCCATTCTGAAACTGGTGTTGCTGCCGCTGCCGCTGCCGCCGCCACCGATGCGCATGCTAGTGCCACCCCCAGCACTCATGAGCATTGAGCTGCCGCTCATGCCAATGCCGCCACCGACTCCACCTCCACTTGCGCTCCCTGAGTACCCATATCCACCGGCAAATGCGCTGCCGCCACCGCCATATCCGCCGCCGCCGCCACCGCCACTGCTTGAACCTGATGAACAGAATAATGGAATTAGAATTCCTTGTATTGTATACTTTTTAGAGTAATCTCATCCGAACTGATAATTTGAAAAGGTATGTATTTTTTTGTTCCATGGCTTAGGGAACTATATGATATTTGTCAATACTTACTCTGAATGGAGATGGATGCTTCTAGAGGAGCGTTTATCCTGCAGAGGAATACATTAATGAGAATTTTTAGCTTCTGACATTGTTGCAACCCTCACGCTTTCTCAAAGATGCAACTTGTTCGCTTTCTAAGTAGCTTAGTCTTTACCTGGCTTCCTCTCCTTCCAGAAGCTGCCTGTATGTGGCGATCTCAATGTCCAGAGCCAGTTTGACGTTCATGAGCTCCTGGTACTCGCGGACCTGGCGGGCCATGTCCTGTTTGGCTCTCTGCAGGGCTTCCTCCAGGTCCTTGATGCGAGCCTTGGCGTCCTTCACAGCCAGCTCACCACGCTCCTCAGCCTCAGCGATCTGGGCCTCCAAGTTTGCACGCTGAGATGTTGGAAATAAGTGATATTGGTCATTGAAAAAGCCCTCTGCTGGGCTACAAATAAGACATAGATAACTGTGAGCCAACCTGTCCCTTGACTGCTTCAATCTCATTCTGGAGGCGGCTAATCATGCGGTTGAGCTCAGCAATCTCACTCTTGGTGGAGCGAAGGTCATCTCCAGTCTGGTTTGCAGAGAGCTGCATCTCATTGACCTGAAGAAATAAAATAACACAAAATGTTGTTATTGCAGCCTGTTCTCTCCACTTTGTTGTTAGTGTGATTACTTTTCTCAGTGTTTACCTTTGACTGATACCAATTTTCTGTCTCAGCACGGCTAAGGTTGGCCATTTCATCATACTGGGCCTTGACATCAGCCATGACTTGTTCCATGTCGAGTGTGCGGACGTTGTTCATCTGGATAATGACTGAGGTGTCCTTGATCTGTCCCTGGAGCTCAGCCAGTTCCTGTGAAAGATATTAAGTCATTTAAAAAACAATAATTGAAGAGTAAATTCCATTTAATGTCCTTTGATTAAGATGATTCCCCAAAAATGAAAAGAAGAAACTGACATGACTGGATTGAAGCGTGGCATTTTTTTTCTTACCGCCTCATAGATAGCTCTCAGGAAGTTAATCTCATCCTGAAGGGCATCAACCCTGGCCTCCAGCTCAACTTTGTTCATGTAGGCACCATCAACATCCTGTAAGTAGAGAAGGAGGTTGTCTACATTAGAGATGGTTCAAAGGAATAGCAGCATGTTACCATATTAGCAGCACAACAACTCTCACCTTCTTCAGGAGCACAAACTCATTCTCCACAGTTGCACGCTTGTTGATTTCATCTTCATATCTGACACAAACAGAGGAAAAATTAGCTCATGGGCATCAAAATGAAGAACTTCTGTTGGTTAGTTGTGGTGTTTCCACGTCTTGGTTTGCTATGTTGGTATTTACTCACTTGTTCTTGAAGTCCTCAACCATTCCCTGCATGTTCCTGAGCTCTCCCTCCAGCTTGGTCTTCTCATTGCCAAGGCCATCCAGCTGTCTGCGCAGATTGGCGATGTAGGCCTCGAACATGGCATCGATGTTGGAACGAGTGGTGGTCTGCTCCTGCAGCAGGTTCCACTTGGTCTCCAGCATTTTGTTCTGCTGCTCCAGGAAGCGCACCTAAACCATGAAACCACATGACACGTTAAGATCTTTGTCTCAAGGTTGGCATTTAGAAGTTGTACTGGCATGGATTAGATAAACTTTTGTTGCTTGTTTTGTTTTGTCATATTAATACTTATATATATATATATATCATAAGGGAGCTATATTCACCCCCTTGTTTGTCAGTGGTAAAATCATTTTTTGAATCTTCACATACCATGTGACAGCATCTTCCTAGCTAATGCAGTTTTTTATGTGTCTTGGTTCTGATTGAGATGTTTGTCTTTTATCTTCTTCAGGTTTTGCAAGGGACAGGTTTGCAATCTTTCTTTACAGTATAGTTGAAGTGTACTTATTCTAATCATGTTCTAAGAGACAGCAGCCGCATGCAAGGCACAGAGAACACTGGAGAAGTTTGAGCCCATCCCTCTTTTTTGGGTGGGTGCCTGTAAGCTCTTTTTTTTTTTTTAAATGCCAGGTGAGGTGTGCCGCGCCACACCACAGCCAAGCGCCTCCTCTAAAACCTCCAACGTTACCACTCCCTCGCCTCCAGTATGCATACTTTCACTGAATGAACTTGCCTGCCACAGCCCTCAGTAATTGATGCTACATGCCGAAAGCTATTAACTGTCACATCAATTGACTGCTAATACAAAGCCTTTGTGCAATAACGCTTCTTCTTGCTCCTTATTACCCTACTGCGACTACCACTCATACTACTACTATGACGTATAGTCGTCTAAATGTTCGATTGAACAAAACCTGCTTTTAAATTACTTAATAGAGACTTTCACTTTTGAATAACCAGGATGCGATCACATCATCTGTGCAATGGGACCCCTCTTTCTGCAGCACTACTAAAGCTTGCAAGTCCATGCCACCATGGGAATAGCTGATAACCTGATCCCTTCTTTCCCTTGTACTGACAGCCACCAGACATTGGATAGCATCTCTCAAGCATATCCTGCTCACTCTACCTCTACACAGAGACAACACAATTCCAGTCAAAGACAAGTTGACAGATTGGTAGTCTACTTTCAGTTTCTTTTCTAATGCACAGTGTGACTTTGAGTTGAGAGGTGCCTACACTTCAGTCTTGTAGTAAATTCTGTTCATGCTTGCCAGTATTTGTATCAGAATAAGTTCTATCTAGGCCCTGAGTGTGCACATTATTCAGGTTTGGCTCAGTTGCTGTGTAATTTTTAATGAGCCCAGGTGGCCCCTTAACAACTGGTCTGAGCAGACATGCAATAGACAATGAGCTCCCAGCACATCAATCAGCTGTCTGTCATCCACCAGGTCCTTCATATCACCAAATTCCACAACCGTAGAATAATTAATATTTGTATTGCTTCAATAGTCAATCTAAGATTTCCTACAGTAATGAAATAGCCTGGTGCAAAAACCAAACATAGAAAAAAGTCACTCACCTTGTCAATGAAGCTGGCGAAACGGTTGTTGAGGGTCTTGATCTGCTCTTTCTCTTGGGTTTTGACGGACTGGATAGTGGGGTCGATGTCAACTTGCAGTGGGGTGAGCAGGCTTGGGTTGTGTGTGATAGCCGTGATGGCAGGACCGGGCATACCTCCTCCCATGCCCATAGCACCACCACCAATAGACATACCGTAAGCCATGAAACTACCACCAGCGCCTGCACCACCACCACCTCCACCACCAACACCACCCATACCATAACCGTAACCACTTCCACCGAAAGCAGTACCTCCACCATAACCACCAATCTTCATTGAGCCAGTGGAAATTCGGCCTCCTCCTCCGCCTGAGGACACGATTAGAGATCTTGTGGAATATCCACGCTGGCTACCACCGCCGCCCATTTTTACACTTGAGCCACCAAAACCGCCTGACCTGAAGCCAATGCTCCCTCCACTACTACTACCACCACCACTACTGACCCTAAAGGATGACGATGACGATGATCCCTTATACATGGCTGTTTTTGTTTCCCCTGAAAGGAAAAGGATTTGCAGAGAAAAGGGGAGAGCAGTGACAGAGAGGTTTGGCAGAGCAGTGGAGCACACTAAGAGGAGAGTCAAGTCCCTCGAAGTGACTTCTACCTGTCTGTGATCGCCTTTTATCTTCCTTCAGCTGTGGAGGAGGTCCCATCTAGCTCCTCCTCTTCTGCATCTCCCTCTCTAGCCTCCTCCAATTACCTGGATCCTGGAAGGTGCACTTGCAGGCACACCGATTGGCTTGGAGCAGCTCATCTTGTCAGACAGGTAACAGTGCCAGCCCTGTAAAGTGACCGGGGCTTGACACACCCAGATGCTAGCAGAGAAACTGCATCAGTGCCAGGGGTGAGAGGGGAGGAAAGACATGTAGGCAAAGTTACTTGATGGCCTGCGGGACATCTGTGTCTTGAGGAGTGTTGGTGGGTTAGAGAACTATATTTCCTCCTGATAGAACATTTTCTGCTTTTCATCATTTTGCAAAATTGATATTAAAAAGCTTTAACTTAAGTAAACTTGGCAATGTCTTCTTGGATTTACAGAATTCATTCTACCCAGCTGTTGTTGTTTAGGCTTACCCACCTAGGTTTCAGTGTATGCAGGATCTATTCACAAATGCACAAAGTCATTGTGTTTACACACAGACATGATTGTTTGCACTATGCTTAAAATAAATACATGCTCTCTGCCGAGGATGGTTGCAGAAATCCCTTAATCAGACTGACTAAAGCCTGGAATAAATTGATCCAAAACTTCCTATGTGTGTCTTTTTTATTCATGTGAATCAACCCTTTAAACATACATTGAGAGAGTAGAGGCACTTCACTGTAAAAGGAGATGTTTTTGGATCAAGACAATTCATTCCATATCATCATATTCTCTGCAATAATCAAACTATCATTAAATTGACTGAGTTTGGAATATCTGCAGCAGAGAACCTGACATGTATGGCATATATGGGCTGTGTGAGAGCTCCAGTGACAGGAAATACATAGTGCATTTCACTTTCAAGAAAGTAAAAGTAGTTTTGCCATTATTAACAACATATGAGAGGAAAAAGACAAAACCGGTTTTGCAGGAGGTTCACTGCAAGCAGCAAAGTACTTACTGTATCCTCTGCACAACATTCAGTAAATACACAAGCTAGGACTCACACAGTGTCTAAAACAGAATGCGCCGTGTGAATTCAGGGGAAAATTACAGGTAGGTCTCTTTATCTGAGGATAAAAAGATGATGACCTCAGTAGCTATTTATTTCTAATGTGTTCAGGCCTGCAGCTTGTAGGTGCTAAAGGGCACTTTATGTACTACCGTAGATGATCATACCACTCGAGTTTGCCATGATCACTCATAATGAATATTTATTTCACCTCTTTATAAGTATTTAAAAATTAAAATGTTACATTTCAACTTGTATTGCATTGGTTTGTAGCAAAAAGAACATCAGGAGTAAAAAGTAGGCGAGGCCCATCACGGTTCATACCTGTTCAAACCCATCTCAGCAACTCTGATAGGTGTTGGCTTCCAAAGCCTCTGTACTGTATCCTAATGAGCTTTAGGGCACAACAGAGACACACCCCAAAAGAAAATGCCAATACTTCACTCTCACTTCCAATTTTTTTTTTTTTTTTAATCTGAGAACTACTCTCTGTAACAAACTGTACATTCATGCATCTTTTCAATAACTAAACCTGTGTATGGAGAAATGCTTTAGAGAAAATATGTCTGTGTCTGTTATGATGGTTTGCTGCCGAGTCTGCAGTTGCTTTCCATAAAATATAAACTGCTGTTTCTGTTTTGTGGATCCAGCAGATGAAACTAGCAAAACACATTTTGCAAATTTTGGCATGCCTGAAACTAGAGATTAAACACATTTGGAGGAATATGTGTCTTATTGGGTATTTTGATGTGATCTTATTCATTCTTGAGAATAATATTTGTATTATTATATATAATATTTTTTTTTATTTTGCATTGTAGCAAATGCTATCAAAAACTGCTGCAACAAACAAAACATTATAGAGCATGATCATAATGTCTTCTGCAGTTAAAACTCTTTCATTATCAAAAAATGTTGGCTGCTCAAAACCAAAAATGTTTATAACAGATTTAAGACAAGTAAATCTTTATACACAGCGCCGACCTGCATCTCAAATTAATTTTTGCACAACTTGAATTGCATAGTATTTAATGCAAAATATTAGCTGCATAGATTTTTTTTTTTATCTGGATATGCAGTAAATGTATGAGGAACACACCCTGCTGCAAAACAATAATTTTTAAATTCAAATGAATGCCTTACACTATTATATTTTTACCTTTTCAGAAAAACTGGCCAAAGTATATATCATTATATATCATTCTTTTCTCCAATTGATATGATTATAAAATGAAGGATTTTAACCTTTCTTTAAAGGTAGTGACACCCACAAATCTGGTACAGGATCATATTTGATCTCACATGATATGACAGGTGACATTTCAGACTTTCTAGTCGGTGCATGTAGTGGAATGTTCACAAGCTCATTTTCTCTGTGAGAACCAACCTTGAGATGGGAGTTTACTCTACTGAAACTTGGCAAGAGGAACTGCTGAGAAGACAGAGTAATTAAACGAGGATGAATAGATTCTGACGCGCAATGCTTGCTATGTCCCAGTGCCAATTAGTACATCGTTTGTTTTAATCTGTTAATGTTATAATCTGACACTACACACACTTGACAGTGACCTCTTCTATTGTGCTTTGGCAACAATTCTAATAATTTTTCTTTTGCCATGACAAGGACACATATATTAAGTTTAACAGCCTGTGCCACTTTAGTTGGCAAATCAGGCGAGTCAAGCCCATTGAGACTGGAACACATGTTTTTTTTTTAAACATGGAACGACCACATCTCTTGTATTTCCAGTTACAGGTGCACCAGTCTGTTTTATTGTAAGCCAGGGCTCATTTTACAGTCAGAGTTGTATATTTTTGCACAACTACCTTTTGCCACCATAGAGGCATGAGAGTAGCATTAGCATTGGCCAACAACAATAAAACCTCACATGTGTGAGTCAGACTGAACACAACAGAGAAGGTCCTTAGGAGACAGACACATGGGTCGTTGCTAATGTGTCATCCAGAAAAACCCAGAATTGAAGTTCTCAAGTCTAAAAGGAAAGAGTTTAATTGGAACGTTCCTCAAAGTAAGAACTTTGAGTAAATGCATTTATTTACTAACTTCATGAATTAGTGATCTGTGGTCACCCACAAAACCCATGAAATTTTTAATGCTACACATCAAATGAAAGGCAACATAAAGCACATTTCCTTGTAGTTACTTAAAATAGTACATCCAGTTCAATAGCACAACCTATTTCACAGTATAAAATTAACTTTTTTAAATATGTAAGTCTAAACTGAAGCGAGAGAAATGTGAAGAAAAAAAAAAAAAAAAAAAAAAAAAAACTCCATCCTCTGTGACCTCACTTCCCCCCGGCATCTTCAGCCATCAGCCACTTAAGGGGGCTCACACCACACATACAGCTCATAATAAGCTGCTGTGCAATTAACACATCGAGTCTTATCGTGGGGAAGGCAAGGTACATAAAGTTCACGACTCACGAGAAGTTTGCTTATTAAGTCTTTTATGGTGATTGGACAGGAGATGGCAGGAGACTTGAGTGAGTCCTTTTATCTGTAAATGCCAAGTTCCTGCTGTAGGAATAAGGTCAGATTGTCTGTCTGTATAAGTCTCCTCTAGGCAATGCACTAAAGGTTAAACCGCTAAACTTGGCTTTAGAGCAGATGCCCAAGAGTGCAACATGTTGGAACACAGCATACACATCACATACTTTATAAGTTAGAAGTGCAGTGGCAACACAGAGGTGAATTAAATAACTACTTTATCATATTGTTTTTTGATTATTAAAAAAAAAACACCTCAGCCAACACACATAGATTCACATCATGTAGTAAATAAACCCCAAGTTAATTGATAATATTAAATTCCATTCATACGCTATTTGTTTCCTCGATAAGTATTTTTTCCTGATCTTGCTTTATATTTAAACTGTGTTCCTCCACTTCTTAAAGCTGAGTACTTAGGTAGTTGGTGCAGTCAGTGTTACAATACATTTCTATGTTAAGGTGTGGTGCTAACTCCATCTACACACAGTTCTAATACTCCCTACTCCTCTTTCACATAGACTCAAGCTAAATTATCATGTTTTACAAAAGCCACTACAAGGGAGTGAAGGTGGACGGCATCCATCAGGCCAGAGGGGAATTCTACTAGACTGTGTAAAGAGAATTATCATAGTAACCACACCTTAAGTGAATTAGGATGATTCTCTGCAAGGATGAATACCACAAGTCCTCTTTATACAGTCTTTCAGAGCTGTTTTGCAGAAACGTATCACATTGTAGTTGGTCAAGATCAGTAACCTTAACATTCTGTCAAGTTAGGCTAAAGACATTTTCGAAGTCTTTAGATCTCTGTTCTGTATGAAAATGGGTTATATGGTTACCCACAAATCTCCCCTTTACAGATATGCAGACTTTGACTCATCAGCTATATTATCTGATGAGTGAGGCCAATGCGGAAGTATCTTTAACCTGCATTCTAATGAATGGTCAGCAGCTGGCAACGCCACCGGTTGCAGAAAGAACTTAACTTATTACTTCAGTAAACATCCTCAGAATAAGTTTATGGTCTCATTATCTGTTTCAGGTCCTTGTCAATACAGCATGATGTTCATTTTGGAAATGGTGGTCCAAGTTCGGGTACAATAGACAATAAAGCCATGTATGCTTTACACCACAGTGGGCTGACTGTTCTTTTCTTTGCATTTTGACCCCTTCAAAGTGTATTTTCACTATAAACTGGAACATTTTGTTTGCTTTACATGTTCATTGCTCTGTTGAACCGAAGGACACCCTCGGAAGTCAGCTGTTTATTTACAAGAACAACCGTCCCTTGCCTATTAAGCAATCTCATGAAGTAGCATCATCCCAACACTGGATGTGTTGCAAAAAAAAATCCTGATCAAATTCAAATGACTGTCAGAATGTGAATGTGGCAGAAGAAGCATCTGTCAGCATTCCTACAATGTGCCATTCATCGGGACACGTCTTTCTGCAGCTCTTATGTTCTGCAACCGCACCCAGTACTACAACAGCCACAGGGCAAACTGGCAGAGTGGAGGCAAAGCAGAACTCGATGATGGCGGTGCAGAGCAAGAGCCCGACATAATTTTTTTGCTACATTTTGCTACCTAGCAAAGATAGGCTGCATCTGTGCATGTGAATGTGTGTGTTTGCACGAATAATGCGTTTTATTTAATCTGAATGAAATGTTCTGGCCAGTCACAGCGTGCATGTGTGTGTCAGCATGGTTAGACCAACATCAAAGCAGTGACTGTTACTGTGAGCTGGGAAAAAAGAACCCCGCCCTGGCAACAATACCTGCATCCTGCAAAGGTAGATAAAAAAAAATGAATAGATAAATACTCACATCTGCAAGAACTGCGTGTGAGCAGTTGTAGAGCACAATGATGCTTCTTTATGCCATGCTTTACAAGAATGCCCATTGAGCTTTATAAAGAACAGAGCAGCTTTGCAGGACACCCACCAACATGTAATCCATTTTCTCAGATCGAGGCTTCCAACTTCTTGAAGCGAGCTAGCACAAAGTGACCCTTGCTCTGTCAAACTTGCCTCATGGTATGGCCCTCTTGTCTGCCAAATAGGGCACAGAGTAAATCTTCTAATAATACTTGTTTTGCATTTACATTTAAAATATAAAAAATGACATCAATGTTTCATTTTGCACAAAATGCAACAGTTAACTCTGCTCTGCAAGGTGATTTGATACATAGAACCATAACTCAATGCTTTAAGATCCACTCTTTCTCTATAATGCACCGAATCTGGCTCCGAATTTCATCACAAGAACAAGATGGCATCAGCTGTATGGGAGGTACTTGGGCTTCACTGTTGGACGCTTGGAGGAAGTGAGGACACGCTTCACACAAGTCAATGTCTCACGTACGTAGCAGCCAGTAGCTGTTCCAAGGGCACTGGTTGGACAGCATCTCCAGCTTTGGGTCTTAAATGCATCCCTAGGAACCTAGAAAAAATGATTTTGTAATCTTTTGATCCCACAATTCTCATGATTATGAAAGAATCCAACTTGAGTCCAATTTGATGGAACATTGGTGGTTAACAGAGCAATGTTTGCCACTACACAAAGCATTTCAAGGCCATCCAGTCAGGTACTAAGATGTTTTTTTCACTATATATGAACCAACAAAGCAACAGACCAATGCTCAGATCCAGTATAATGGTAATTGGCAAGATGATAGAAAGACAGCTGACCTCATGGAAAGGTGCTACAATCACACTTTAAACACTGGGTCACTTTACACACTTGGTCTCTTTAACATTTTTTACAGCGTATTTTAGCTTTACTCTTACTATATTTTGCACTTGTTGTATTTATTTCGTCCTTCCTGTACTGCTACTGTTGCACAGTAAGGATAAATAAAGCTTTTGAATCTTAAATCTTTGAAAATTGCACGGTAATACCAGTTCACCAGTTAGGAAATATAAATGAGAAAACATTTCAGAAAATGCATTAGGCTCTTTATTTAACATCTTACTAAAGGTCTGCAGTACATTCAGGTTTAAAGTACAGATCCACAAACTCTTATAAATAGTCATATAAGACAGGACAGGAATGCAAACGTGCTGTACCACATCAGAGTTTATAATCTTATATAACTTCAACTACCTGAGGCATTCTGAGAAAGTATGTTCCACATAAATCAAACTGCATTTCTCCTGACACTGCAAAAAAATCATAATGAATGTGCACACTGCAGATGCAGGTTATTTATTACTATTTTTAAATGTTATTTTATTTTATGTTAAAACAGCTTTTTGGGTCCGTACATAAAGTTTATTTGTCTTTTCAAATGATAGTCACATAAAGAAAACAAATATTTGCTTTCTCATTGTCTGAGTGAAAACACTTAAAGCATGTCACTGAGTTTGTTCCGTTGTCAAAGTAGGATAATGAAAATTGAAAAAAGGAAGTCCAGAGTCTGGCACAGGGACTGCTCCTATTCAAAGAGTTGCAGGGTTTAAAATGTGTTTGCTGCATGTATAGAAAAGTAACAAAGGTAAATAAAAAATAATAATAATACAATAATGAGCCAAATGAATAATGAACATATTCATGTGAGTCATAGCTGATAAAGGCTGTTTTTTTTATTTGTAAAGACAAATAAACTAATACATGGACAGTTTTGGTCCAACCTTTACCCAGGCAGGTGCATGTTAAGAGGTTATACATGGTGTCTATGTGACTGACATGAACCCCAGAGGTGAGCTATCATACCTGTGCATTATATCTGCTCCCTCTTACAGCATGAGGCAACTTGCTGCAGTTCAGCTCTTATATAATGCGTTTTCTTATCAGTGGCAGCTGCAAAGTCAGATTTGCACCCTATAGAGCAGGCTGGCCCGGGGCTGTGCTTCACCCATGAGACAGGACCTGCATCACCGTGACACCTGGCACGGATCATTATGACTGTTGTTTCATTGTCCTTGAGCATAAGTTTGGCGTCCCCTGTTACGCTTTGGTGATATTTAACAGTGTATCACTGTTGTTTATTGCGTTAATTTCAGGTTGTCACTGTGTCACTCCCTAAAATAGCTGAGGGCAATTAATGTGACAGAGGCACAGCGTGCATATAGTCCAGTTTGGATGAATGCAGTTGGATAAGGCAGACAACATATTTGTGGCCTAACGTAAATGTAGTTGTGTGCAAACTGAATTTTAACGATCACAATGGCTTTATTATGACGCTAAGTGAAAGTGTTGCACCTAGAGGCCTTCGTTCTTTTGCAGAGTATAAAAATATGTGTTAGAATTTTGTGTGTTTTAAAGAGGTAATGTGTAATAAACATATGGATGCCTCGTTTTGAGCACTTAAAGTCAGGTTTCCAAGCACAGGGTAACCCTTAAGCTTCATTTAAAGATGTGCAAGGTTGTGAATTGCCTTGGTTATATCAAGGCAACAAAACAACTTGGTCAAGGTTGAGAAAATGTGGTTTGGGTAGAAGCAGAGTATGTTTGTAAAGGTTTCACCACAATGTGTGTCTCCAGGGTGGAAGTGTGGATGTTTGTTTGATGCGAACCAACCTCCCACCTACATAAACTTGCATTCTATGTACTAAGTCAATTTACAAACAATCTATTAAATGTTCCGCACATGCATTTTCACCTTACAGTTCTTCTGTCAGCAGCTTTGGCTCAAAAATGTGTTTCGATCTATATCTACCCATACCTAGGAAGGTGGGTTTTAAAAAGTAGGCGGTGCTGTGCATTTATGAGTCATGTTCAACTCAGAGATCAGTTCACATCAAAGCCCAGTGAGGCATAGTGTGATATACTCCAGAGGATGTCTATATGACATAGTGGTGAAACGGTGGAATTACAATTTTTGGATCAATCATGTGACGCCATTATCACGTCTTTTGATCCATTCATTCCAATAAAGTTTGGAATTTGAAGTGGATGCAGACATACTGCTAAAATCCGGGTCATTTTTGGTTCCAGAGGTTGACTTTTTTCACTCTGTGCTCCAATGAGCATCTATCATAGCAAAGAGCAGAGCCCTGCCTCTATCACGGTATCACTGTTTGAGTGCACAGAGACCAGATGGGAGTGTGTCCAGTATAAACCTGCTATACACTGTGTCTCTCTCTCTCACCAGCGCAACTAGCCAAAATGTGGACAACCAAAACCAAAGAGCACCAGCATTATGGTGATAATGGATACCTGGCTGCACCCAAACAACCCCAAGGTCAATCGATGGCCTCTTGTCCCTCCTTTCTGCTGGGCTGCCAGTCTGTGTGCACTCAAGTGAAATGAAAATCTCTCCTAGACTTGAACAACATGTTCCCAAGACCTGTCCAATGCAATAGTCTTTTAAATTTGAAAAATGTAGAAGAATTTGTTATTCTTGGTTTTAATTTAGATTTACACGTTAAGATGTTTTCTGAACGCGCGCACCAGGCTGCCTTAGTGGCCATTCCATTAATCTATTTCATGCACATTTTGAAGATTTGCATGAGAAAGGTTTGATGGAAACACTAAAATTCGCTTTTTATGCTCACTTGAGGTGTTTTTTGACTTTTTCAGAAAATAGTTAGGCCAGTAAACGGGAGATGGAAATGCTTTTTATGGATAAGATCTCCCACGTAACAACATTAACTCATGACTGATCTGCAGTTTTCACTCTGCTTGAAAACCCAAAAGGAGAGGAAGAAGGTGTTTCTGCAGTCAGCACCACCTCACAACATGCAGATCTAATAGTTATCAATTAGACATTCTGAGCAACTTTTTATTTTATTTTCGCTTTCTTATGCTATCTCTACTAATTCTACTCAATACTGAAAGATTAGCCTACAGCAGTACACTTCACTGCCATGTTCTGGTAAAAGGGCCGTTATGCAGATTTGTTTCTTTGCATAAACCACTTGAAATGCTAATATTTCTCATTTTCTTTCATTTGCAACTTAAAAATTTCACTTCAAATTGGCGCCAATAGAGCAGTGCTGTTCTATTTCTTTATCCTCTCTGTGGTCAGACTAGACTCACTGTCACGTCTCCAGGCACATGTAGCGGCTATTTTATTTCTCCCAAAGAACAGCAGCCAGCCATATTCCTGCACTGAAAGAACTGCTACACACTGATGGACAGGATAACAGCTGGAGAGGACACCATGCACTTTCACCAGTACAGGACTCATGTTCATGAGCACAGGCATACTTTCTTCTGCATTGTGATACAGGTGGTGGTTGAAGTCCAGGAGAAATAAAGGAGTTCCTGCATCAATGGCTCACACTGAGGTCTGTGGATTATCTTGTGTATCTGAGTTATGATCTCTGCAAAGAGACACTGCTGTTGAATTTCTCAAAGGTGTTTCATTTGGCACGACTAACAAAGTGCCATCTAGTCCCATTATGCTCGACACACCCTGCATCTCACACCAAAACAATCAAGATTGAAAAAAGCTATACAGTTAAATGGAAAACCATGGCTTTGTCAATTACACAAATATTCAAAACAAGGCTTCTTTCCTGAAGAATCTCACACGTTGGTCCACACATTGTTCATGCACCTGCTGAACTAAATACTTTTAGTTAGGTTCATAAGAATTAAACAAAGTGTGTGGATGCCTTAGCTGATTTTATTTCTTTTATTTTTTAGCAAAGGTAGCATGTACATAAAGCATCATTCCAAATGTGCCTCACCCTGGCCCACGCCTCCCAGTAACCCAGTCTGCACCCAAGATACTTTATAATAATTATTTCTTCTTCTTTCGCATGGGTAAGCACCTCAGTGGGAAGGAGCCTGTTAAACATGCTTTGCTACTTACAGTTAATTAAGGACATATTTACTCTCTGCATTCTCAAACTTTTCTGCACGTCACCATGTGTGCCCTTTTGATAGTTATGTTTTGAACATAAAACATTGTATTGCAAATTTCCATGATATGAAACCAACCTGTGTGTCTTCACGTTTGATGGTGCACTAGAATAAAAGTGTGCTTCACAGACTACAGTTTGTCAAAAATAAACCAAGATGAAGTTCCATCCCATCCTTTACAGTTACTCTTTTTTTATGACTTGTCATCTCAGCCCATCGTTTTTCACTTTGGCATTTACCTTAAAGCATGCCTCCAAATGGTAGCAGTTGACTGATTTACAGTGAGTTTTGATTTCTGCTTTCTCCGCCCCACCTGGGTGTTAGGGCTTGGTCTCCTGGGGCAACTAATGCTCTGGCTCTGTCAGAACAGAATGCCAATCACCTCGAGCTAAAAACCACACCCCTATGCATATCTGAAACAAGCATATTAAAGTTTTCACTCGCTGCCTTTCCCCACCAATCAGAACTTGCTTTCCTCATTCCGCCTCTGAAACATTCCGAAAGGTCAGAAAGATTTTACTACAGGTAGTGAACAATTAACTGCATGCCACTGGAGTCACTTTCATTCAAGTGTGTCCTTTGCTATTGAATACAATGCCACGGATGACACTGATTATTAGGTTTATTTTAACTGACATATCTTAACCCAAGATCACTGATTGGATTAGCTGGTGGGAGGTTTTGTCTTCAGCTCTATTCATCTGTTCATCTGTCAGCAGGGTTGCATAAATACTACTGGCCCGATTTCATTAAGCCTGGTCGAAGGCTGTAGCATGGGCCAGGAAGGAAACAATTCAATTCTGCATTGGATCAGACCCATTCACATTAACCGACAGAGCACTTGTTTTTGTGTAAGAACTGCATGGGGCGTGTGAAGTGTATGATTGCACAGGGCCTGGCCCGCAGTCCCACAGGTCGCTGTTTTTTTTTTTTTTGTTTTTTTTTAAATATATCATTTTGACAGTTCTTGTTCCAACATGCTTCTGAAATTAAACTTCTGTGCTTTATACTGTACGGAAAGCCTTTTTCTTTTTTCAATTTGTGAAATCCCTGCAGCATGTGAAGGCAGCAGGACTGATACGTGTTTACTGTAAACCCAGAGCACAGCAGTGTTAACATGGATGTTGCTTCGCCTTCTGCAAAAGCCACCAAGCTGCCCAAGTATTACCATGATATAGGGCTCATAGTGTCATTTCTAACTATTTACCCTGCAAACTAAATACCATGCATGAGCTAACGTATTCTTATTATTACTATACTGACAAGCTCCATCCCTTTTTGGGTGGCTTTGGGAGGCCTGAACCATCTGACCCATTTCCTGAGGTAGAGCTCATCGACTGAGCTGACGTTATCACATTTTACTGTGATTTGCTTGGCTGATCAAAAGCTAGGAGCTGTTACTGGTAGAGCAGGTTTTTAAAAATCACCCCACTACAGAGTTATATTCACCTTGACCAAGCACTTCTGCAAGTTTCACTGCTGCACAATACATAAATTAACATGGTACGCATTGAGACACACAGCCTATCTACCACCATGGCATTTATATTCAGATTCAACTGCAAAAGCATAAAACAGGAGGTGCAGGTACTGTACTGCACAGGTTTTGTGCAGTACAGTAGCCAAAGTGGCCATGTGTGTGATTGTTGTTCATGTGCATGCACATCAATATGCATGGTCATGTTGGTCCTGTCTACCCAGGGCCTCACACACTCCCTACTGCCAAGGCCAATATTTAAGTGGTGTTTGAAAAACTGGACAAACTCATTTGAGCAACTCCTCGACACAGTATGTAAGATAGTTTTGGTAACCATTTCATTGCTCACCTGATTCATTCCCTTTTTATTGCCATGCCAACAGTGGAAACAGCTCTCGGCGTGTTGTTACAGGTGCTCTGAGCAATAAAATACAACACATCATCTTTCTAGCCCTTATGTTGTTTCTACATCATGACTTAAATCTTATAAACACCAAAGTCTTAAGAATAATATCCGAAACTTGGGCTGAACTGCATATGATGATTAATTGACCTACAGAAGAGGTGGCAGGTATTGGTTAATTATATATTAACAAGCTTGGACAGCAGGTCTCCCTATTCCTGTTCTTCCAATCTCTCTCATGGGAACTAAACATGACATCTGTCTCACAGTCAACACAACTCATCGTCTACTTATTTCATTGGCAGCTGAAAATGGGGTTAGTCATACGGCACTGGATTTCTTTTAGAGAGCTGGGATTTAAAGTGTGTCACAGTCAATGCCCCGGGCAAATAAAGTGGCACACACTTCAGGAGTTCCACCTGAAATGGTGCGCCAACAGTTTGCAGGAAACACATCCACATTCACCTTTAGTACTCAAAGAAGTAAAAAACACAAATTAGTAGATATTAGTAGATACCTGCTTTGAGGAGGCAACCTCTTTATTAATTAATCATGATGACTGCAAAGACGAGCGTCAACTGATGTAGTATAAAGAGCAACAAAGTGCGTCTTGAGGCAGATAGGTCAGTCAAACTCAGGACACATACATATGTGATATGTTGGATGCCTCATTTGCCAGGCATACACAGAATTCAGCACAAGGGCCAAGTTGTGATTTTATAAGGCCCACAGCTTCTATCTTAAAATGTATTATATATGGCCCATCACCACTGTCTAACAGAAGGAGTACACATTCAGGTTCAAAACGCATTTCTTTTTCCACATCAAGGTGGTAGCTCCCCTCTGTAACTCTGTGAGAGCCATGTGTTGACCCCTTGCAACATTCTGCTGTCTGTAAATGAAAGAAAAATAAAAAGAGGAAAGTGGATACTGAGGGCTGTGTCTCCAGGAGATGCAGCATAGTTATTTTGGCACCTACTAGTCATTTTCTTGGTCTTTTAAAAAAAAAAAAAAAAAAAAAAAAAATTAAAAAGTTTTTTTAATTTTAGCCACATTAAAAAATGGTTGATTATTTCAAAGGGGCACCGATGAGATGATTTTTTTCAGATATTCATATATTTTCATGTCTGGGGGGAAAAAAAAACGGGATTGAATGGGTCAATAATTAAATATTCATCATTGTAAAGTTAGTGACATTCTGACACCTGGATGCATACCAGAAGATTCCACTGTGATAGTTAAGTTGCTTTGAGTTTTAAGAGAGGTCCATGTTATACTTTTTTTTTCTTTTTCTTAACACAACCAGTTGGAGTTGCTGTACTTTACTACACATCCGTGGTGGTTTGGCATCAGCATCAAATCTTTCAGATTTATGTCTCCACACCCTTTCACACCCAAACGCACACACACCCACAAAAATGCACCAATGCGACACGCTGGAACCACTATGAACAATGTTTGCTCCTTTGAATTGAAAAGAAGCATCAATATAAGTTCACCAAACATGAATTTGTGTCGTCCATTAATAGCTGATCAGATAAGATTGTCACTGATTTCTATTATTTTTTGAAGATTAAAAGTACATATTGATATCTATGTTTTTTTGCACCACTCCTTAGCAGCAGGAGCCTCTGCAGAGACAGGCTCTGACAAGAAATAAATCTACCCGAAACATCTTTTAAGACCTGCTTTCCCTTTTTGTCATTGGGAGTCAAATCAGACTGGTTTCATACTTGGCGAGTTATACTGACGCCTTGCCTGAACCTGCTCTCTGCTGGCTTTGCTAAAAACAAGCCCAGCCTCCAGGCGCTCATCAGGACTGGGTTGGGCAAGTCATGCTAAGAAATGACAATGTAAGTAGTGGGATGGTCACAGCTCTGTGCCCCCACATGCTGGAGAAGCCCCCTAGTTCTCTTAAAGCTTCCCATCTGCACTTTCTCTTCTATTTTTCTGGGGCCGGGTGTCAAGGAAATACCTGATAATTATATAAACCCACTCCACGATGAATTCAAGCTGCTCATACTGCCACTGATGAATAGAATGAAGAGATAAAGTTTATGTTAAATCAGTGAGCTGATCTTTTTCAGGTGCATAATGGAACAGTTAGATTGTTAAAAGTTTAGTTGTTAGTACAAGGAACAAGTAAAGGGTTAAGAAGTGCATTTACTAAAGTATGCTGCAGGGAACATTGAGTATGCTATTTTGACACTTAAACTTACACTCCACAATATTTTAAGTGCAGTATCATACTTTCAACTGTACAATTTGTCCCACTGCAAATGACTGGTACGGCCAAACATGACTCTTTCGTTGAGCTGGTGCTACAAAGGGAAGTCAAAACACTGCAGTTTTTTCAGAGAGGACCATCACTAGCATGGCACAACGGGTCCTTAAATACAATAAGATATTCCCTTATTGACACCACAATGGAGAGCCTTGTATTTAACTCAACAGTTACACACCAGTAATCTCACAAACCATTACAGGAGCAGGAACTGGTGAAAGGATCCCCAGTGATGGTAAATTGGTATCCGTGCTGCCTGCAAAGATTTTCCAAAAACAACAACAGTATTTTTTTTTTTTATAACAACTGTGATGATTTCACGCAATTTTGTGAGATCAGGCTGTAATCACAGCAAGCGATTTAATGCAACTTTTTAATGGTCTAATACTGCAACAACTGCAACCCCTTAAGTCTTAAATTTTGAACTTACTTTTTGAAAAAGACAAGACACCTTAAGCGTCTGTGATAACTTTTAAGTCACATGAGTGATTTTCGCTGGACTGGAAAACCCAAAAGAACAACTTAAAGTTACTCAATTAAAACCAATTCCTTAGGATGGTTTTCCATTTTCTGTTGTGGTTGGCCAAATTCTTTCAATTAGCAACCTCGTTTTTGTTCTTATTTTTGTTCTCTATTACGCAATCTTTACTTCCTCTACTGTTTTACTGAAAGATAAGCTTAAAGAAATACATTACATCCACAACTTTCCACCGAAGTACATTTATGCAGCAATTTACACTGTAAACCACAGACGGAAAACCACAATTTGCAATCTCTTTATTGAAACTTGAAATTTTTTTTTTACTTTACTGGAGACATGGCTAGTGACATGTTCAGGTCCTGCATGGTGTATTTGATGAAGCTGGCAGTTCATCTTTATAAAACAATTTCAATGGAATTTAAAAGGAGTGGTGGTGATAGATGAATGCTTCCATTCACATGATTGCTGTGGAATGAGGTAGAAAAAAGCTCTGAAATGCACGACTCTACTCGTATCATTTTAGTCGTGCTCGTCCCATGTGCAGGAACAAGGACTTCTTCCACCAAAAAGCAAAGCAAAAAGAGCCAAGCGCAGGAAATCCTTATACAATAGAATGAGTGAAGGTTGAGGAGTTGAGTGACTGTCGTTGTTGTACAGACAGCTGATGCATTAAATAACTCCTGTCATCAACTGTCATCACAGTATTTGGACGACTCAACCTGTTTTCTCTGTACACACCTGAGTGTTACTATGTAGCGTCTCTTGGCTGCTTCCCCAGTTTCCGTGGGCGAATATGCAAACTCCCAGTGCTTTAACAATGTGTGGGAAATACTTGTGCTTTAAAATTAGAAGACAGACACTTAGGTATTGATACAACACACAAGTCAAGTGTGAAAGGCCATGTTTTGCTATGCAACCTCTGCAGGTCATCAGCGTTTATAAATCTTTACTGCATATTTTTTCAGGGTGGATACTGTAAGGCCTACACCCTCGTCCAGTTGTTTGGGTACTCTAGTTTAGTTAATGAAGGCAATATATCCAGAAGCACAACCAGATTTTGTGCCGAACGGGTATGGTCACACAAGAAGATTTTTCCCCATTTATCACAGCTACAGTGCAGTGGCGTAGGCAGAAATGTAAAACAGTGTGGACCTTTAGTGAAAGAGTGTGGACCTTTTTTTTCTTTCTATTTT